>ML781389.1:345594-357491 GCA_009831015.1 Picea engelmannii | reverse complement strand
TTATTAAATCTGTCCATTGTCAATAGGTGTACGCCTTTCGACGTAATTACATATCCTAAATTATGTAAGTTTTAATTTTATTTAAAAATAATTAAATAAAATAATTAGCATGGGGAATCACGTGCACTTTGATCAAAGCGTTGTTACTGGTGCATCTTACTATCGAACAGAAATCCGATCTATATAAGCTGGATACTACCACTAGCACTCAATCAGAGCATGCCATCGCAGTGTCACGAATGTATTACTCTATTTGATAAGTGAAAAATGAATCATTTATGTGTTATAAACATTCAAAGAACTTGACTACTTCGAAAAGGACTTGTTGCCTTTGCAACCCCTCTTGTTTTTAAATGTACCAATGTTTGGCATCTTTATTTATATGTTAAGGAAAATAAATTGATGTGGTTTATCACTTTTTAATAGAGTTTGCATATTTTTATTTAGTTGTACTTAATTTTTATAGAAAGTGATGATAAATTTCATATGAATCAAAAAGTATTTAAAGGAGGTTACTTTTGTATCATTAATTTTTTATTAATAAAATTTTTATTTTATTTTATTATTATTTAAAAAAAAATTAACATAAAAATCTTAATTTAAAAAAAAAAAAATTTAATTATTTATTTTTATAGATAATTTAGAACCATCAAAGCATCCTCTGTATTTAGAACCATGGTATTTAGTCATAATTTGAATTATATTTCCATATAATACATTCATTTCAAACAAATATATAGGTTTATTAGGTCATCAAAGCATCCTCCATATTTAGAACCATGGTATTTAGTCATAGTTTGAATTATATTTCCATATAATACATTCATTTCAAACAAATATATAGGTTTATTAGGTCTTTCTAGATGTTGTTGAATGAGCAATGGCATATCCTAGGTCCATTTCCATTACTAATTTCCCATTACGTAAACAATAAAAAGATGTTGTTGAATGAGCAATGGCATATCCTAGGTCCATGTCCATTACCAATTTCTCATTACGTAAACAATAAAAAGAAAAACAAGAGGAGCTGCAAAGCAGCAAGCCCCTGTCTTGAGTGGCGGTAAAGCTTCAACGGAAAAAAAATTGCAAAGTTTACAAACATTAGCAACCCAATTTTACACTGCACTATTTCATATTTGAGGTATATTAAGATCCTATAATTACCAGAACTTCAATAAACTTTACAAACATTAGCAACCCAATTTTACACGACATTGTTTCATAGTTGAGGTATATTAAGTGCTTATAATTACTAGAACTTCGTACTTATATTGGAGTTTGTACTTAAGATGAAATGTCAGTAGCAATGATTAAGTTAATTAATTTTACAATTCAGTCAATTACTTACTCTAATATTATAGTAAAGAATCGATGAGATTAAGAATAATTTTTGGGGTGATTCATAGCATGAGAATTTAACCAAAAAGCCTTGAACAAGAACCTTCCCAGGGTCACTTTACCCAGAAGGAGCACATATTTTTCTTATGAAAAACTACTCTTCACAACATAATTGGTCTCTTTCAATTTATTTGTTTTTATAGGGAAAGTATGAATTTGGAAGGCTATACTAGAAAAAAGGAAAAATTTATATGGAAAGAAAAGTATGAATTTGTAATGCTATATGCAGGAAAAGGCTTGGATTTTGGGAAAAAGTTCTATGGAACAAGTTCCACTGAAGTATTTTTCTTTTTCTTTGTTTATATAAGGAAAGTACGAATTTGTAATGCTATATGCGAGAAAAGCACAGAGCCTGTTTATATAAGGAAAGTATGAATTTGTAATGATATATGCAAGACCGGGCCTCAGGGAGAAAAAATCTATGGAACAAGTGCCACTGAAGCATTTCTTATCACTGCCAAGATATCATGATTCTTAATTGAAGGTATTAAAAAAGTGTCATGGTATTATTCAAAGCAATGCCAAGTGGGTAGAAAGAAGGCAATTGAAGTTATCCAAAGCATTACCAAGTGGGTAGAAAGAAGACAATTGAAGATATCAAACGGATTTGTCATAAATGGGAGAAGACAAATATCAAACGGATTTGTCATAAAGACACCATACGATAATAAACTTTAAAAATCAAATAGATTTTACATTAAGGCAACTAAAGCTTTGATGTTTAACAAAGTACGATAGTAAACTTTAAATATCAAATAGATTTGACATAAGGCCAATAAAGCTTTGATGTTTAACAAAGTTTTATATGTAGAGGCATTGGGACTTTCCTATAGCTCCTATAGAGACTATTCAGAGTACTTTTTCTACTTTTCAATAATCTCTCTTTGCACAAACGAGATAAACCAACATCCATAGTTAGTTCTAGCCCTTCCTGCACCAAGTTGACCATTATAGTAAGTATTATCTCCAAATGACAAGCAGGGAGCAACGGATGGAGGCCATTATTATTTGATACGAGGTTCTATTAGGCTTTTCCATTTGCAGTTCTCCTAATTCCACAGCTCGAGAAAATACATTGAATTACTATTCTCTTTGAATTGTTTGTTAAAAAAAAATTGTAACCGACGTAGAAGATCCTTATGACACTTATAAATATGTATAGATACATATCATATTACCACAAACTCAAATATTTTACTCAAATATTTTACAAGAAATAAATATGTATAGATACATATCATATTATCACAAACTCAAAGATTTGACAAGAAATAAACATGATTTTACAAGAAAGAAACATCTGTGGGAATAAAATTCATTCTTCTCCAACTATTTACAGAGTGAGTATCACTATAATCAATACATAGATTGATTCTTTAAAGATTTGTGACTCAAAGTTTTTACAATAAAGAAACATATGTGGTAATAAAATTAATTCTTCTCCAACTATTTATAGAGAGTGAGTATCACTGTAATCAATACGTGGGTTACAGTGTCATTAGCATTTAGGTTATCTAAATAGAGATTCATAGCTTACGATTCTTTGATCGAGAAGATCGGATTATTAGGGTTTTTTCCCTAGCTTCTACAGCCACTTCAACTCTACAACATCTTAACTGCTAGGTCGACTACTCAGATCCATGACTCCTCTATCACAACCATTCATGTTATCCCCCGATAAAGATTCAACAATGTAGCATTCATATGTTGCCATCACCAGCAGCAGCAGTAGAGATTATGGCATCGATTCATTATGTTTCATAACAGAAGATATGCATCTCACTGACTCTGCATTCACCTCTAAAACCTAACATTGGAGCGTGCATTCACCTATGAAACCTTACAAAGATAATCGATTTAGGTTATTGTAGGTTCCCTTAATTTTTTTTCATAAGAGGAGATGCAGCCGCAATATTCTACTCATTTGCTTATTTGTCATACAAACCTGCCATATTTTCCTCGTTACTCACGCACTCACAGACACGGGTTATCTCTCAGAGATTGTCATTTTATTATGCATAGGAGCATGACATTCCTTTATTACATTCCTTTATTGTTGGAGCATTGTTACAGGAAAAGCTAATTTGAGTCTTATTAGCAGGAGAAGATTAACCAACAGTTTCAGATTCTCCAGCAGAGAAGCGTTGGGGAGGCCAAATCGCCTGGGTGGTCCAACTAGCTAAAATTAAAATTGTCCGGGTGGTTGCAACCAACAGATGCATCTTTTCATATGCTACGGTCTGGTAAAATCGCATGGGTGGTCCAACCAAATAATATTAAAACCATAGCCAGAGAAAAAGGTGAATCCTAATACATTGGGACTGGGTCACAACACAACTTCTTTTTATAAGGCCAACAATTGTCAACAATAATGCATTGGGACTGGGTCACAATGCAACTTCTTTTTATAAGGTGCACAAATGTCAACAACATTTCCATGCATTCAACACAAATGGACTTCTAGAAAAGGATGATCAAGTACGTGGATATTAGGATGACAGAGTATGTGGAGTACAATGAGTTTCTCAGATTAAATGCATGTTACCTATATAATCACCACCCCGCCATCATATCTAGTTTTTTTGGTAGAGTGAAGAGTAGAGCAACGAAGCTACCAAGAGATAGAGGATACAACTCCCGCCCTATGTACCAGAGGATACTGCTCCCGCCCTATGTACCAAGTAGTAGACTAACCAACAGATATGTAGTAGATAATATGGCAAGGCTCGTAAATAATATGACGAGAAGAGTTAAGGTCGCACACTAAATAATCCCGTACATAAAAACATATTTAATATAGTTGGGTGAGGTTGGGATTCATTTCCCAAATCAATCCATTTCAGTGATAGATAGGGTCTAGTTATAGCCTTGTTCTCTACACTTTTCAACCACAAAGCACTAAAATTGGAGCATTTTAGAATTTGAGATTTTGAGCCGTGAAATCGAAGCATTTCAAAATTGGAGATTTTGAGGTTTATTTTAAGAGAACCAAATTTAGAACCACCCTTTCACAACTTTATTCCAAGATGAGCTGATCTAGTGCTGAATTCCTGCTATAGGAAAAACTGTGAATGGATTGGGGCGAGACAAGCACGTAGAGAGCGTAGTTGTGTAAAGTTATTCAGAGTGTTGATTTTTACAAGCCTAACTTAGAGGCTTGGCAAGTGAAACTTTTTACACAAGAACACAACAATTACAGGTATGCTAATACAAATTACAAGATGGGATGATCTTGTACCAAAACAAAGTACAAGATGCGTTGATTTGGTGACGACTTCTTGCTATAGGGAAAATTGTGAATGGATTGGGGCGAGATGAACACATTGAGAACGTAGCTGTGTAAAATTATTTAGATTGCAGATTTTTACAAGCTGACTGAGAGGCTTCGCAACTGAAACTTTTTACACAAGGACCCAACAAATACATGTATGATAATATTATTACATATTATTCATAAAATTGAAAGCACACACATATAGGGTTAATGTCTTTTACCAAAATAGCTTTGTAATTGCTTCAACTAATTGTTAAATAATACACAAATTGCTTCAACTCAGTAATGGTAGGCATCCCTATTTATTTGTATGTTGCAGGGCTGAAATGGTTGAATGCCACAGGTTATTTGTATGCTCTTGAATAATGAGCACTCACTGGAAACGATAAACCAGAAGTGGAATCTCAGCCATACACCAGAATTGACCAGGGAACTAGCCATGAGTAGAAGCAGCGAACTAGCCATGTCCACTAGGCCGTAAGAGAAGTAGTTGAGTATGCATGTGTTTGTCAAACTAGCCAGAAGTAGTCGAGTATGCATGTGTCTGTCATACCAGCCAGAAGAAATTTATGTGAAAGAATTTTTTTTCGCTCACGCCCTCAGTTTGATCCCATCCATCTCCCTCCTAGTTGGTCTGGCCCTGGCTAATAGGTAGAGAGACTGGGAGAGATAAGGGAAGGGAGCTCCTCCATCATCCAAGTAGCCTCCTCAGAAGCAGGATAGGCAGTAGGATAGGCGTGCTTGAGGTGATTTCGTGCAAGGGCTTGACCTGCAAGAGCGAAAGGGAAACTTGAGAAAGGAAAGGGGTTGTGATGGAACTATCTTCCAGAAGGAACGGTAAGCATGGTTCTAGAAGGAACGGTAAGCATGGAAGGCATCTGAGACCCTGGAACTACCAGCTATATACTTGCCAAGCATTATTTTTTTTTTATATTTAAGGCGGCTAAGGAGAAGATGTCCCATAGCATGTGAGACACACCTCAAGTCCAGATGTCCCATAACATGTGAGTTGCAAAAACAATTTATGCTTAAAAATGGTATAAGTATGCAAAGCTTTAGGATAACATTTAATGTTAGAAGTAATGTTAGATTTATTTCTAGGATAACATTTAATATTAGAAGTAATGCTAGATTTATTTCTAGGATAAAATTTAATGTTAGAAGTAATGCTAGATTTATTTCTAGCATTACTTGAACTAAACAACAATTATTAAACAAGTTAAAATATGTAATAGAGATAACTCCCCCAATCCTTAACTTTGAAACGAATAATTTCATCAAAATTGCCCCCTTGCCTCGATATGAGGTCAAATAAGAGGTCAATTTCATTGATTGGAGGATATAAAGGCTCTTGTATATTTTTAACAATAACACTTAGGATATAAGGTTTAAAATGTTCTATGTTTACAAAATCTTTATATTAAAATGTTTTGAAGTGCATGTGAAACTAATGGAAAATAGAAGAATCAATTGCTATAATCCCTAGCCTAAAGGCATGGACTAATAAGAGGGAGAAAAACACTTTGTTTAAGCCTCGTAACCATAAATATTATTTTAATAATTAGAGTAACCTTGTACCACTCCAAGACTTAAGAATTCGTAAAAAGGGAAAAGGTCATTTAATTCATATGATTACTATAACAATTAGGTTAGTTGAAATTTAACTAATTTCATATTTACCATTCAATTTGATTTTAGCACTGGTTTTTGGTCAACATTGTTAAATTTGGTGTTGATATGAATACTTTTTTATTAGATTTAATAAAAGTGAATTATGCATTATTCAAGAGAAGAGAAGGGGTAATAAGAGTTAGATTTGATTTTAAAAGTTTAGGTAAGAAAATGTTTTTTGATTTCTCATTTTTATTCCAATTTTTATGAGAGATATTGTATACTAACATTTCACAACCATAAAAAATAATTGGGATAAGTAGAGTGTGAATTATTTCTTATCTCAATCCCAAAGCTCAACTTATCTACATTTGTTTTGAAGATGATGGTAATTTTTCCATCCACCAAGGTCTTCTCAACACTATGGTTCTACAATTTCTAAGTATTTGTAAAATTACACCTCCTCAAGGGTCTTGTCAACATATTAAATTAGGGGATAATTTTTTCTTATATTTAGTTAACGTATTCTTGGTTCCATCAATATTAATGACAAACTCATATATTTACATAATTGTTGAAGAATTTAGTTTCCCTTAGAAATCATTAATAGTTTTTGTAAAAAAGAGCAATATCATCATCATATAAGAGAAGGACAATAGTGAATCTAACCATGTTGATAACAATGAACCTATCATCTTCTAAACATTGGCTAATTTTATTGATATATATGCCAACAAAGGGTGGGAGAAAGTGGGCACCCTTTAAAATCAATTTTACAATTAAATTTAATGTACATCAACCAATCACTATGAAATTTCATCTTAGTGATAACATTTTGATAAAGCCTAATCACAACCCTATGAAGCTCAAGGGGATACATATTTGCTTCTATGTTTCTCATAGCTTAGTTCTAGGCACTGTGTTGAAGGCTTTCTAAAATTAAAAGAAAAAAACAACAAATGAGATCATTGTTTGTCTCTAAAATCCCCATTAATAACTCTAAGGGTGACAAGGTGATCAATTGTAGAATGTTGTTTCATGAAGCCAACTAGTTCTTTAGCCTTTTTATTATTGTCCATAATCATTTACTAATATTTCTTTCAAGAATCAAGTGAAATAACTTTTCTAAAAAGAGGTTCATCGTGATATTTCGATAATTAGTTAGGTTACTTTAATTTCTAGATTTGAAAATGTAAATAAGTTAACTTTCAAATTATTTTTCAAGAAAACCAAGTTACGTGACAACTTGATTAAAAAGATATTTAATATGAAACACACAGATAAAACTCCCAAATTATAAAATATGAGCTTCATAACCTTTCATATATTTAATTTTGTTATTTGTATGACAACTTAATACTATATTTTATATATTCAATTAAGAAAACATGAGTATGTACAATTATGTCGATATTATTAGTCCCTGCCTTATGGAAATAGGGGCTATTGTAAACGGTTTTCTCCCCTTATATTATTCCACACGCAAACCGATGCATTTTTAGTAACTTATCCTAAGTTTTCACTTGAATATTTATCGAGTACTTTTTCTAGTCCAATAAGATCTTCCAACATGTTTTGTTGACCAGTTAAATGATTTTACATCTTATTTGGCTTCATACTGAGGCAAAGGATGAGGAAAGGGGTTTTAAAGTCAAACCATTTGAGGTTTTATTTGGCCTCATACCGAGGAAAGGGGTTTTAAAGTCAAACCATTTGAGGTTTTATTTGGTGTCATATCGAGGCAAGGGATGAGACAAGGGGTTTTAAAGTCAAAGCATTTGAGGTCTTATTTAGCCTCATACCGAGCCAAGGGGTTTTAAACTTAGAAAACTACGGTTTTAAACTTAGGAAAGTATGGTGAAGTGAACTAACATTGTCTCGAGATAGCATTAGTTAGTTAACAATTTATGTAGCATTGCATATCCCAATATTTCGGTTGAAGCATCCGTTGAACCATCAGCCCATAGCCTGGTTGCTCTTCAGTTGCCACATACACTGCCATGCAAAATTCAGTGCCTTTGTCTATCCTTTCCTCTTGGTTTCTACTCTTCAGTTGCCACATACACTGCCATGAAAAATTTGGTGACTTTGTCCAGCCCTTCCTCCTTTCCTCCTCACTTCCAACCAGTGTCCATTTCCTCTCCAACCAGTGTCCATTTCCTCTCAAACCAGCATTCATTTCAATCATACTTGTCACTACTCTGCATAACCACAACAACAACATGTCAATTTTACAATGCAACATTGCTTAAAAAATTTCTCAGGTCAGGTTTACAATGCAACATTGCTTAAAAGTTTTCCCATTTTAAGATAAATATTTTCAAATTTTCTTAGATAGTTCTCGATTGACTATTCCCTCTGTTTTTTTATCAATGATATAAATCGACTATTCCCTCTTTTTTTTGTATCAATGATAGATGAGTTGTTCTTTTCTGAGGCTGGTATATTTTATATGTTTAACTACTTTTGATGCATTTCCGTTCATCTTTCCTGCAAGCAAATCAAGAAGTCTAATTTCTCAGAACAAAAACATTGTTACTACTAGTGCATTTTCAATTATCTTGAGAATGGAAATTTGGAAGATGGACCAGCATAAGCAATAGTAAGCATATGCCTAAAAATCCCATCCTGTGAAGAAAAAAATTTCATCTCCTAGTGACATGTCAAGATTTCTTCTTCCTCCTATGATTTCTAGGAGGACTATGACATAGCTGTAAACATCAACCTCGATAGTAATAGGACAATTGGTGATCCATTCTGGAGAGAGGTAGCCTCTGGTACCCCTGACCATTGTAATAACATGGGAATGTTCCCTTCCCATCAGCTTTTCCAACCCAAAATTGGATACTTTAGAGAAAAAATTCTCATCTAGCGGGATGTTCTCAGCCTTGATGTCACAATGTATAATCCTATCCCTGCATTAGTTGTGAAAATGTGCAATTATTTGAGCTATAGCTAAGGAGATGTTGTAGCGAGCTTCCCAATCTAGAAACCTTGGCTCGTTTGAAGATGAGCGGAATAGCCATCTATCCAGGGATCCATTTGGAAAAAACTCATAGACAAGGAGCCTAAGACGTGTAATTTATAAGTTAAATTTAAGTAGTAGTTATGTGACCTACTCGTTAGGAGGGGTTTTTTACCTTAACATGTATATGGCCTTAGAACCAGTTCTTAAGAGATTTTCTTTGCTAAGATGAAGATGTCAAAATTCATAAGGAATTAGAACAAACACTCACCTTTGTAATCCCTCAGAGAAATATCCACAGAGGCGAACTAAATTCCTATGGTGAATGGCACCAACCGCCTATGCTCGACCCATACAATCAGGCCCAAATGTCCACGTACACATATTTCCTTTGATTCCCAATATCATCCATGGAGGGATTTAATGTTTTTAACATTCTTTTTCAGAGTAATCCAAGGTTTCAAGGGTTCCTCTTCAATGAGAACCTCAACCTGGTCGATTGTCGTCTTGTTCCAAGCGGGGATAGAGAATTTATCCCTGCCACCTGTATATGTGTTCTTATTCACACTTTTGTTTAACACAATATCGAGATAACCTTCATCCTTCTCTGTAAAATAGATGATATTACAATTGTTGAAAAAATGAATGAATGAATCGATGTTATACATATCACCAGAAGATTTGAAACAAATTACAACAATTTCGCCCAGTTTAAGCGTTCATTCGATCTCTGAAACAAAATCTGCAGAAGGGTTAAAAACACTAGAGAACTCAAATTTGAAAGTATTATCTTCAAAAGGTTGTATGTGCATGTCGCCCTCCATAACGAGAGGAGGAGAGGCCATCAGATCGAATCCCACAACGTATGGAATGGCTATCTCCTTCAAAGCAAGAACCTCATGCTCGCCTTTAGCGCCAACGCAGACGGATTTTTCCTCAGAGATTAGAAGTCCCTCGGCCATTAAGCCCTGAAACAATAGAAGCCCCTCGGCCATTAAGCCCTGAAACAAGAACAAGAACGCCTCCACCTTTTTCCTCCATTCCTTCGTCATCCAGAGCCTCAGGAGGATAACCTGGCATTGATATGTTGGATAACCGTGGCTTGACTTTTAAAGATTTTTAAAAGTTATTTTGAATTTTTATAATTCTAGTGGTCAATTGTTGGCCACATTGATGTTAGTGGGTATCTCTCTAGATTCTATACCTTAAATTAAAGTATACATCATATGTGATTTTAGCATTTATTTATAAATAACCTTGAATTTCTATAGTTTTAGTGGTCAGTTGTGGAACATTTGCATATTGATGTGAGTGGGTGTCCTTACAAATACCCCACCTCAAGTTAGAATGAGTTTACTTTAGTGTTATAGATTCAATAGTTTTGAATAAAAGGCATTCAAAATAAATATTGCATTCAGAACATTGACATAATTTTTTTGAATAAAAGCCATTCATAACCTCTCTTTATCAGTTTTGTCACTTGTCGGTTGAGCTCTGCATGTTGTGTAGGACTCATCCTATAGGCTTCCTTATTAGGTAAAGATGATTCCGGGATCAGATCAATGTGGTGTTGAATATCCCTCTCTGGTGGAAGACCATCAGGTACTTCATTAGGGATAAAATCAACATATTCTTCTAGTAACTTGGCCACTTCGGTAGGAATTGGTATGTCTTCCACGACTCCTTTTTGCACAATTAACACATAGTAGAATCTCATTGCTTTTGTTTCCTTAACAAACTCTCTTTCTGACAACATATTCTCAGTTTTTCCCTCATCCTTAAGGGGAAATATGTTAAGAACCTGAATAGATCTACAAATATAATCACCACAAATACTGAATAAAAAATAGATCCATAGAGCAAGATAGAAGAAATCACACTTTATGATTACCAAACCCTTAGGGTAGGGCAACACCATACAATGGATCCTATTATGGAAGGGATCCTCTCATATTCACTTGCCTCTTCGAGGGGGCATCCTCCTATTGAGCTACTGCTCCAAATATAATACTTATTTTCATGTCTTATTACATTGCTTGAACTCCTTTATATAGTGCTACCATCACCTAAGAACATTCTAGAGGAGGAATCTTCTAGAAGTAGAACCTTCTAAGAAGTCCTCTTACATTTATTATATCTAATTACCCATTTATTATATCTAACTACCATAGTGGACCTTATTTAATAATATAGTGGACTTAGTCCACCTTACATTGAATGACCTCCACTATGGGCCCTCTGGCCCCCCCCACTACCTCTCTAGCTACCTTACATTCCATCCCCCTTATGAAAGCATTGTCCTCAACTCTTGATGTACAACCATATACCAGGGTCCCATGGATAATTGTGGACCATAATGTTGAAGAAGACTGAAGAACCAAGGTCCCATGTAGAAATGAAATCCACTATGCTGAAGTAGTCCAACCACCATTGTAAGCACGGGTCCCATGTCCAAGTGCTCATGTGAACTCCACGTGGAAGATTTTGGAACCCCATAACCAACTCAAAATGATGCTCCAAAGACTGACACCTATCATGTGGATCCAAATAAGAAGATCCATCCACATAGTGGAAAAGGGTCGTAGCAGAATCTGGAATGAATAATACCACTGTAGAATATGTAGACTGAATGCTGGTAACTAGCTCCTG
>ML781389.1:320056-345053 GCA_009831015.1 Picea engelmannii | reverse complement strand
AAAAAAAAAAAAAAAAAAAAAAAAAAAAAAAATCGTGTCGCCGTCCGCCGAAAAAAAACCCTGAAAATTTGCAGATTTTCAAACTTCAATATCTTGACTTCCCGGACTCCGTTTTGGACGATTTTTTTTTAAAATTGGGTGTTTTTCTGAGAGGAACTCAGATATACAACCCTTTTATGCAAATTTTTTATGTAAATATACTGAAAACTTCGATAATGTCACGACCCTCTTTTTTTTTCTCCGAAAAAGAAATCTGCAAAAATAAAAAATATTTGTCCACAATGTCTGCCCAAGGAAAGTGCTTTGATACCACTTGTTAAGTACCTGAATAGATCTACAAATATAATCAACACAAATACTGAATAAAAAATAGATCCATAGAGCAAGATAGAAGAAATCACACTTTATGATTACCAAACCCTTAGGGTAGGGCAACACCATACAATGGATCCTATTATGGAAGGGATCCTCTCCTATTCGCTTGCCTCTTCGAGGGGGTATCCTCCTATTGAGCTACCGTTCCAAATATAATACTTATTTTCATGTCTTATTACATTGCTTAAACCCCTTTATATAGTGCTACCATCACCTAAGAACATTCTAGAGGAGGAATCTTCTAGAAGTAGAACCTTCTAAGAAGTCCTCTTACATTTATTATATCTAATTACCCATTTATTATATCTAACTACCATAGTGGGCCTTATTTAATAATATAGTGGACTTAGTCCACCTTACATTGAATGACCTCCACTATTATCACTATGGGCCCTCTGGGCCCCCCCACTACCTCTCTAGCTACCTTACAAAATAAGACGACTTTCAATCCATCCTTCCAAAAGGTGTAGGTATTCTTTCCTCTATCATGCATGACTTTTCTGTCATATTGTCAAGGCCTCCCCAATAACAGATGGCATGCATCCATTGGAATGACATCACACCATACTTAATCTTTATAATTCTTACCAATGGAAAACTTGATCAAACATATTTTATTAATGGTGACTTCATTCCCCTTTTTGAACCATGAAATTTGGTAAGGATGGGGATGTGTTTCACAACGTAATTTCAAGTTATCTCCCATTTATTTGGAAACCATATTCTCATAATTGCCACTATCAATAATAACTTGACATACCTTTCCCCCATAAGTGCATTTGGTTCGAAAAATATTTATTTGAAGCCAAGAATCTTCATTGTCACTACCATGCCTTTGCTCTTTTTCAGGAATCACCATTGACCTCTGTATCATGAGACTCTCCCCCATATCAGGTGGGACTTCAGATTCAACTCCTCCTTCTTCATTCCCAGCTTGGACCAAGTTCAAAATAGGTTGTTGTCCTTGCTTTGACTCTTGTATGTTATAACTTGGGCATTCAAATGCTCGATGACCCTCTACACCACACCTGAAACACACATACGGTCCTCCTCTACCACCACTGTAACCTCTACCCCTCTGAAATTCTCTTCCTCATGGTTGATTAAGGTTACGTTGTCGAGTATCTTCTACTTTCCCAACTCCTTGGGATGATTTGCCTCTGCCATAATTAAAACCACCCCGTGAGGCAAACAATGAACCCCTCCTTGCTCCTCTATTCCTTTGAGAAAATTGTCGGTTTAGATTTTCCTCGGCCTTTAAGGATAATTGATATGCCTCTTCCACGCTGCAAACTCTATGCATGCTTAGTTCATCTTGAATAGAAAATTGTAAACAAGTCACATACCTTGTAGCCAATTTCTAATCAGTTTTCTTGTGATCCACGCAAATGGAGAACTGAAAAAACTAATTTGTGATCTCCTCCACAGTGGATAGGTTCTGCTTCAAGTTCTGAAATCTACGAAAAAGGGTATGGGCATAGTCTAGAGGAAAAAAAAAATCTTGCGATTTTTTTTCCATCATGCTCCAGGTCTTAATTTTTTCTTTTCCTTTTCTTACTTTTTCTTTCTGCACATGATCCCACTAGATCATGGCGTGAACCTTCAGCTTGGTGCATGCAAATTTCACCTTATTTTCCTCTAGCATAGGTTTTCATTCAAAAAAAGTATCCATGGCGTTCAATGAATCTATTAAATCCTCTGGTTTAAGATTCCCTGCATATTCTGAAACTTCCATCTTGATCCTATCATTTCTCCCTTCTAGAGCCCTGAGCATCCTTTCTTCAAAAGACACGCGCTCTAATTGTTCTTCTTCATGTTCTTCATGTTCTATATGTTGATCTGCATTTCCTTGGTTTGTCTCCTCATCAGACACTTCTCTTTGCATTATTCTCTGACTATCCAACATGCTTGTAAGATCTACTACTTGCCTTTGGAGGTTTTTCATATCTCTGCACATCTAAGCAATACCTACTCTTCCTCTTCCTCTCCCAGCCATCTTCCCACTCTAATACCAAATGATGTAGCCAAAGCCTGAGATTCATTCACAAGATCAAATCAACCATAAAAACACAGGAGAATGAAAAAATAACTCTCTTGTATTCCTTATTCATCCTAACTAATACAATATAAGTTCAACCCCTTATAACTACTATCCGGGATTTTCGAAAACAACCAATTTTAGAAAAACAACTAGTTTTTAGAAAAAAACAACTAAATTTAGAAAATTCTTGCATGACTCTAAAACTGACCACTAGTTGTTGATATTATGGTAGTTATGGGAGGTATTTGCCTCCACATGTAAACCTGACAAGGATAGAATACTCTGGAAAGCAAGAAGAAACCCTAATGAGTTGGCTAATAACCCTAGAAGACTTGTCGGCTCAAGAAGATAATTTATATTAGGTTATTAGCCTCCAAGAGAAGAAGTCGGCCAGAAATAATAATATATACTGAACAGAAAGATACCCAGAATGAGAAGTTGGCCCAGGCAGTTAGCCAGAATTAGTATAAATACAGGAGGCCAGTTCTCATTCTGGCAGGAAGTCTCAGAATTGTAGGCAGCAACTTGTGCGCACTCCAGTGCCCAGTCTTGTGCACAGGTTTGAGGAGAGCAGCCATTGCAGCTGCTGCAACTAGCAGATCACGTTTGGCTTGGACTATCTCTTGGTTAGGGTTTGGACTATCTGATCAACTCTTGTTGGTGCACTATCCTTGGGGAAATGTGTGCTACCCTTTGTTTGGCTATCTAGCCTAGGGTTTGTTTCTGGAGTGATTCTCTGTCAAGGTTAAGGTGCTCGGAGGGTGGCTTAAGCCTATGGTTGGGTGAAAATAGAGATATTGTCAATGGTAAAATGATCACATCTATTATATTCTAACAGGTTATGGGCCCACACCTCCTTCATTCATTCTAACCGCTGGAAGGAAACATAGACAGAAGGATATTAAGCTCGTTGAAGAACTGTCTCTAGGGTTTCCTAGAAGGAGCAGTCACCAAAGCACTGTCGCTAGGGTTACTAACAGGTGCAGCTGCAGAAACCCTAATCCTCTCGTTGAGGCACCTTAAGTGAAGGGATTGACTTAATCTCCGAACAGATCAATGCACCCTAGCCTAGCGCATCTCCTGGTATTCTCAGCAAGACAAGACGTCAAGTTTGAGTTTGTGGTCAAATCTAGGGTTTGACCAAGTCAAAGCAACCATGACTTATTCTATGAAGTCAGAGAACAAGTTAGATGGAGCCTCTAACTTCAGAGCGTGGAAGACAAGGATTGACCTCATCCTTGCCAAGAATAAAATGTTGGATATCGTAAAAGGAAAGATCGTGGAACCAGAGTTTGAAGAAGGAAAAGAGAAGGAACCGCAGAACATTGTAGTTATGGAGAAGTTCAAAGACGGTGACATCAATTCCATGAGTATCATAGTGAAATCCATAAAATACCACTTGATACCCTACATCTCCCATCTTGACTCATCAAAGAAGATGTAAGATGCCCTAACAAATCTCTTCTCAATCAGAAACATTGGACAAGTTATGAGTCTAAAGAATGAGCTCCATGACATGAAGATGAATGATGATGATAGCATAACATCATACTTTGTGAGGATCTCCCAGTTAAGAGATCAACTACAAGCTATTGAAGAGATCACTTCATAGAAGGAATTGGTAAACATAGTACTCAATGGTCTTCCCAAGATGTGGGATGCATTTTCCGCAAGCATGAACATAAGGAAGGAGTATCTGACATTTGAAGAACTTTGGACTTGTTGTGCTCAAGAAGAATCAAGGATCACTGCAAAAGAGAAACCCCAAAAGAAGTATGATAATCAAGCCTTCACAGCAAGATTCAAGAATTTCAGGAACAAAAGGAAGTTTGGTTCAAGGAGGAAGTCAAATCAAGAGAAAGACATTTCAGAAGTACAATGCTTCAATTGTCGAAAGTATGGCCACTACAAGAATCTTTGTCCCGAGCTAAAGAAAAGGAAGGAGAAACACGAAGCATCAGTTGCCGAAGAAAAGGAACCTACAAACAAGACTAAGCAGGACAAAAGAGACTTCTTTTGAAGGTAACAATACTCTTCTTAGTTCTTGCACATATCTTGTTTGCATCGTCTCTGTACATATCTTATATATCTATCTCTTGGAAGATAATGTGTTCCAAGAAGAACTATATCGATGGAAGAACAAAAGGATAAGGATTGATATCATTAGATAATACATGAAAGAATGAAATACATCAAACAAATCATGTATTTCAAGAAGCTAATGCAAGATAAGCCGAATCAATCATGAAGAGACCTAGAAGAAGCAAAGATAGAAAGAAGTCAACAATCAAGAGGAAACTGGAGAAAGACTTATGACATTTTTGTAGAAGACAACAAGACGGAAGCGTGGACTCTCCCAGATGGAGAGAGTCGATTATACATCACCAAAGAGAAGAGCATGCATGAAGCAAGGATTAGGAGGGAGATAATCCTATGATCCATTGAATATGATGAAGTATATATATCCATGGTAGCATCCATGCAAGGCAGTATGTGTTCAGTTCGACCTTAGAAGAAGACTTCTTTGAAGAAAAGCCTTAAAGTATCATTGGTTGTCCATCCACATCTGTGATCCTATGATGAAAGAAATAAATGGAATCATTAGGGTATGAAATCTATAAGAAACTCCATGGACCCAAGAGCTAAAGAAAAACATAAGAAAGAACATGAATATTCCAAGAAAGAAGAGAAGCCTGAACAACCAGTCATTGTATCGAGAATCACAAGACTACCAGCCTAATATGAAAGAAATAAAGCAGAACTAAAAGTTGTGATGAAGAACAGTATACGGAAGACTTATGAACGAAAGCATTGCAAGATATAGAACTAGAGGTTCTCCTAGATGGAGGGAGAAGACTATGATGATTGCTCGTTCCGGTAAACCAGACATCCCTCCACATGAGTCATTATATCATCCATAGGTTGGAGTGCTACATCAAGATGAATGCAAAGACTGTTCTCCAAAGAAATTGAACAAAGAGCATATGAAGAGCAACCTCAAGACCTTGAGGCATACCAGAAAGATACCCTTGTATACATATGGAAGAAGATAACTTGGTGAAGAACCTCCAATGCACAGCAGAAGCGTGGTGAAGATTCTCTATAACAGAGATATTGTATCAAGATGATTACTCAGTAGATCAGATCTCATGATGACAGAAGAAGTGCCACATGGATATGTTCCAGTGTTCCAACAATGATATACTTTATTGATCAGAGCTACATGAAGCCTTCAAAGAAGACCAGTACTCCAGAACGAAGTACATTTGAAATCAAGCATTACATTATTTGTGATGAAGTTTAGAAAGGAGAAAGAGGTTCTCCATTACATATCTCCACAGATGAGCAAATAAACAAACATCTTTGTAAAGCTTCAATCCAAGATGAGAGAGTTTGTGTACTCAAGTTGGAGCTCGTGGAGATGACTTTCCTATTGAAAAAGGAAGAGATGACTCTCAGGTTGGGAGGGATCACTGATATGTATTGATTTATGGACAGTCATTTTTCAGTTCAAAAAATGGTCCAGGATGAGCAGTTTCCTTTCTAGTTCGGAAAGTGGATTGAGATTTCTGACGGACAACGATTTCCCATTGTGGTTAACATGGGAAATGGTCCAGATTTTTGATGTATCATAGACAACGACCTCCCATTGTGGTTAACATGGGGAGTGGTCTAGGGAATTCTCTCTTCTTGAGGGTTACTCAAGAAGATTGGCTCACCTCGTCGGACAACGATTTCTCATTGTGGTTAACATGAGGAATGGTCGGTTTTGGAGGTTGCTACAGGACAGTCTTTTCCTCTTATGGTTAACAGAGGAAATGGTCCAGACAGTCATTCCTTAGGGTTTATACATTCTCTCCAGGGTCCACTTTGATTAGTGTAGGAGGAATGGCCCAGAGTGGGGAATGGTCCAGGCTCAGCAATCAGGGACATGCATTCCTTATGGTTTATACATTCTCTCCAGGGTGCACTTTGATTAGTTTAGGAAGAATGGCCCAGGGTAGGGAATGGTCCAGGACCAGAAATCATGATAGTTATTCTTCCTTGCTTGAGAAGAATAGTCCAAAGATCTCATCATTGATTTTTTACCTTTTGAGGGCATAAATTCTTTCAGATATCACAGATGTGAGTGAAAGATTGGCCCAGATGATTTAGTTTATATCATAACATTGTTTATGTGCAGGTTGATATCAAATGATTGTTATGAAGACCATATGAGAGTAGATGTATACTACTGTGGTGGATGTGTTCCACTGTTCGTGACTATACGTTATTGATCAAGTACTCGTTTGCTACTTGGTGTGGTAGTGTACCACTAGATTGTGGTTATGTACTACTATGGATAGACACAGTTGTGTTCTATTTTTGTTCTGATTACCTTGAAGACTATCAACAGTTTGGTAAATAATTATCAGTCATATGAATGATG
Organism: Picea engelmannii; assembly: GCA_009831015.1. Lineage (NCBI taxonomy): Eukaryota > Viridiplantae > Streptophyta > Pinopsida > Pinales > Pinaceae > Picea > Picea engelmannii. Next base: position 338,208 of record ML781389.1, on the reverse strand, counting down.
AACAAAGATTTTCCAGACAGAAAATGGTTCAGAACATTTACTCTTCTAGATTAGAAGAATGGATCTTGTATCACTCTGTGGAGTGAGCATCATGTCTGATTACTCAGATAGAGTATGGTTTCGAGAGATGATGCAGCTGATGATGATGATGGTGTTCATGATCTAGTCATGATCTAGTCTATATAACTATGTTGATGTTGACGTGTGAATGGTATGTTTTGTGCTCAAGACCATCACATGCAATACCTCCCTAGCTAGGAGGGAATGTTGATATTATGGTAGCTGCGGGAGGTATTTACCTCCACGTGTAAACCTGACAAGGATAGAATACTCTGGGAAGCAAGAAGAAACCCTAATGAGTTGGCTAATAACCCTAGAAGAATTGTCGGCTGAAGAAGATAATTTATATTAGGTTATTAACCTCCAAGAGAAGAAGTCGGCCAGAAATAATAATATATATTTAACAGACAGATACCCAGAATGAGAAGTCGTCCCAGGCAGTTAGCCAGAATTAGTATAAATACAGGAGGCTAGTTCTCATTCTGGAAGGCACTCTCAGAATTGCAGGCAACAACTTGTGAGCACTGTAGTGCCCAGTCGTGTGCGCAGGTTTGAGCAGAGCTTCCATTGCAGTTGTTGCGGTTAGCAGATCACGTTTGGCTTGGACTATCTCTTGGTTAGGCTTTGGACTATCTGATCAACTCTTGTTGGTGCACTATCCTTGGGGAAAGGTGTGCTACCCTTTGTTTGGCTATCTAGCCTAGGGTGCTTCCGGAGTGATTCTCTGTCAAGGTTAAGGTGCTCGGAGGCTGGCTTCGACCTATGGTTGGGTGACAATAGAGATATTGTCAATGGTAAAACGAGCACATCCATTATATTCTAACACTAACTAAGAGATAACTAGCGTGAAACTATTTTTCAACTTTCTTTTCTGATTAATCTCATAAACTAAGAGATAACTGATAATTGAAAAATTAAAAATTCTTGTAAAAACACTAAAACCCCAATTTGAGACCTTATATTAAGGAATTTGGCCCTGAAAAGGTGTCAAAACGATGTCCAATCGAATATACTCAATCGACACGCCAATGAAATCTTCAAGATGCAACTCCCCATAAAATTTCATCCCAAACAGATAATCGAGTCAAAATTTATGACCCTTGGAAAATCCCTGAAAAATCCTTGCATCAAAAAGCAAGCATCCAAACTAAGGTCCTACTTCAACATATGCCACATGGATTTGTCTAGTATCATGCCCAACAAAGAAATGATTTGAAATGATAAGAATTAAAGTTTACATATGAGATTTTAACTCATAGATCATATCTACAATGCATAATTAAAAAATCCTTATCCATTCTTTTATGCACGAATGTAACATCCCCCAGCATAACCGAGGAAAATTTCTACAAGGAATACACATAAAAACGAAAATTTTATGCTAACTAAATTCTTGTAGATTATCAACTACAAATTATACACATATTTAACTATTGTCTTCTACCATATAATTAAATGCATCTAAAAAATTCTAAATGAACATGAATGCAGCTAATAACTCAAAACAATAGCATATAATTCATTCCCATTTACAGAGTAAAAATGAACATCAGTTAAACTCATAAATTAACTCAAAAAATAGATAAACATTTATCTTTCTAAATCAGTTGTGCAACCACCTGCTTGGGACAGACGTTCCACCTGACCATAAACTTGTTGTTCCAAATCTCAATAGCAAATCACCCTTGAGTTGGGGCTGGGAATCCACAAAAAAAGAGTGTCTCTCACAGTCCACTCACAGCTCAGATATCACACAACCCACTGGTATTCTCCTGTAACTATTCCAAATTTCTTCCATCTCTCTTCCTCTTGACCTTCTCAAGGAATGTACCCCTTTACTGCTCTCATTCTATCGAGTGTCCCATTCATTTATCGGGGTCTCTATGGCAAAGGTAACTAGGAATATATCTATTAGGAACTCAAGGGAACTCACTACTAGGAAAACTACCAAGAAAACAACAACAATCTTGTGTTGTTACAATTCAACTTACACAAGAGATCACTCTTCAATCTTGCCAACCTGACAGGTTCTTTTGCAATCCTGACAACTTTCTTCTTCAGTATTTAGCTCCAAAAACGCTCCATAATTCTCCTAGCCTTCTTGTTCCATCTCTATCACTCTTTTTCCTTGTTCACGCGTTTGTTGTTCATGCCCAAAAACATACGTGTAAATTTTTCCTATTCTTCCCATACAATTTTCCTCTATTTTCCCAAGCCAATTGACTGCTTACTTTGCCCAATGTCTATTGTACTTCAGCCCCATGCTCCCAATAACTATGAGATGTGAAATTTTACACCCACCCTCTTACATGAGTTGAATGTTTGGGCTCTCATGCACTCAACTAGAAAATAAAAGGTTGTCCACAATAATAAAATTAAAGAAAGTGGGTTTGAATCAATACCCATCAATAAATTCTCCCTTGTACCCCTCTTATACACTCACTTCTCTTGTGGAAAATTCATCCCCCATCTTTGTCCATGTCCCCCAATTTTTAGCATCACATTTCATTTATTTACATTTAGAAATATAATTTGCATATCACATCACTTGGCCATAGTGATACATTATATCTACATTAAGCATTAATTAAACTGAGGATTATAGCGGGGATGTTACATTCTCCTTACCCTACAATTGTGTGTCATCCTCGATGCACAACATTATGTTTAAATACATACACAAATTTTACATCACAATATTCAGGGAAAAAAAAAACTGCATTTTTTACCCTCCAGCAGCAGTCCCAACCAAAATCTCACATTTCCTCTCAACCTGCTGACCCAAGGAATGCACCCCCTTCACTGCTCTCAGTCCATTGAGTTGCACCATTTTTTATCAGGGATGTCAACGTAGGTAACCAAGAATTACAAGATGTGGTTTCAAAACTCTAGCTTCCCAAAAATGGAGTCTTGCATTTCCAACTTCTATTTTTCTTCAAAATTGTCAAAACATAGTGAGTATTCCTCCCTCATGGTTTCTTCATCCTCCCATGTTGCATCTACAGGACCATAGTAGGTCCATTGGACCTTTACTAGGACAATAGATTTGTTCTTGAGCACTTTGAATTTCTGGTCCAAGATGTGTATTGGTTCCGCTCAGAAATCCCCTTCATTTTCTACCTGGATCACAGTCCAATCAATTATATGGTTAGAGTCGAGAACATATTTTTTTTAATAATGACGCATGAAATACATTATGCACTCTCATGGATGCAGGAAATGCTAGCATGTATGCAACTGGCCATATATTTTATAAGATCTCAAAAGGACTACAATATCTTGCCACCAACTTTGGGCGGCAACCCAATCTTAGTGAATTTATCTTCGCTTTTACTTTCGAAAATACATCTTCACCCACATTAAAATCTCTGAAAACTATGTTCTTGTCTGCATAAAAAAATTTCATGTCTTGGGCATATTTTAAATTATGCTTGATATTTTTCATTTGCTCTTCCATTTCCTTCAATAATTATGGCCCAACGACAGCTCTATTTGTTGGATTATCCCAACTCACTAGTGTGTTACATTTCCTACCATACAATGCTTCAAATTGGTTCATTTTTAATGAGGTTTGATACCCATTATTGTAAGAAAACTCTACTAAGTGAATATAATCTTCCCACTTGGATGGATAGTCCATCACGTACATTCTGAGCATGTCTTCAATGATTCTATTGGTCCTCTTGTTTTCTCATCTAACTTTGGGTGATACACTATATTTTAGATTTGTCCAAAATCCTTTGAACAAACCTTTCCAAAAATTAGATGTGAATTTTGGATCCCTATCTGAAAGTATTTTCTTAGACTCCCCATGTATCCTGACAACTTATTTCATGTAGATATTTGCAATATTTGTTGTCTTGTGTGTAGTCTTAATTGGAATAAAATGTGCATCCTTCGTCAATTTGTCCACCATCTCCATGATGGAATCATGTTGCTTCAATGTTCTGAGAAACTTTGTAATAAAATCAATTGTAACCACTTCCCATTTCCACTCAAAAATGGGAAATGGTTGTAGCAGCCCCGCTGGAAGTCTATGTTTTGTCTTCACCCTTTGGCACTCTAGACATATAGCAATATAATTATCCACGTCTTCCTTCATCCGGGCCAAAAGTATTGGCTTCTTACAAATGCAATTGATTTTTGATATCCTGGGTGCATGGCATATGGCACATTGAGCATTTCCCTCATCATTGTATTTTTCAACTCATCGGAATTTAGCACAAATATTTTTCCTCTATATGCGAGTATTCCATCCTCATTCAACTCATAATAACTAAATTTTTGTTGTAAACTGTAATGTTTATTTTATTATTAAATAGTATTGATTTGAATTTGTTGCTTCAATAATTTTTTCTTTTAAATATGTACTATACATGTTGATGGTTGGCATATGAATCTCATGTTCTCTTCTATTGAGTGCATCGTCTACTTGATTTTTCTTTCCTTTGATATGTTTAATTTCAAAGTCATATTCACTACAAAATTCAAGCCATCTAGTTTGTCTAAAATTTAATGTTGGCTAGCGAAAACAATGTTTCAAACCATTGTGATCTATTCTTAGATCAAATCTTTTCCACATAAGGTAATGTCTCCACATTTTTAGTGCATGTATAATTGTTGCTAATTCCAAGTCATGTGTAGCATAATTCCTCTCATGCTCTTTTAGTTTTCGAGACTTGTAGCATACCACATGATCTTTTTGAGTGAGGACTCCATCGAGCCCTTCCTTGCACACATCTGTGCACACCAAAAAATATTCATCTAAATTTGCAATATTCAAGATTGGCGCACTTGTCAAAATGTCCTTGAATTGATGAAATCTCTCCTTACACTCAAAAGTCCATTCAAATTTCACCCCCTTCTTTTGCAAAGAAGTGATTGGGCTTGCAATCTCTGAAAACGCTTTTACGAACCTTTGGTAATAACCGACAAGACCCATGAATGATCTGATCTCTATCAAATTTATTGGTGTTGGCCATCCTCTAATGGCCTCTATATTCTCAAGATCAACTCTTATCCCATTTGTTGAAATAATATGCCCCACGTAGTGGATCTTCTTTTGATAAAAAAAATGCACTTACTTAGCTTGGCATACGATTTATGCTCTCTTAAAAATTGTAGCACCATTCTTAAATGTTGCTCATGTTATTCTTCTATCTTTGATTAAATAAGTATATCATCCAAAAACACAATCACAAACTAATCCAAGTATTCCTTGAATACTCCATTCATCAGGCACATGAAAACAACTGGGAAATTTGATAGCCCAAATGGCACTATCGTAAATTCATAATGCCCATATCTTGTTTTGAATGTTGCCTTGTTGATATATTCTTCCTTTATCCTCACTTAATGATGACTTGATCTTAAGTCGATATTGGAAAATATTATTGCACCTTTTAGCTAATCAAATAGATCATCAATCATTGGCAAAGGATATTTGTTATTTATGGTGACCTTATTCAATTCTCTAAAATCAATGCACAACCTTAGGTTCCACATTTTTTCTTCATGAAAAGAATTGAGGCTCCCCACAGTAACATAATTGGGTGTATATAACCCTTCTTTAACAACTCTTCAAGTTGCATATGCAACTCTTTCAATTCTGGTGTGCAGATTTTGTAAGGTGTCTTGGACACTGGAGTAGCTCTTGACACCAAATCAAAAGAGAAATCAATGTCCCTCTTTGGTGGAAGTCCTCAGATTTCCCCAAAAACATCTTCAAAATTTTTAAAGACCGAATAGTCTTCAATACTTGCCACTTATTCTTAGTTGCCTCTTCCATATGGGCTACAAAAATTTGACATCCATTCCTGAAACTCTTTCTCAGTTGCATGGATGAAATTTCTCTAATAGCTACAACTCTCATAATGCCTTGAACTTTGTCTCATTGCCCCTCTTCATCAAGACAAGTGATTTTCTTGTGGTAACAATCTAGGACAACACGATGTTTTTCCAACCAATCCATGTCAATTAGGCAATGATACGAACCCAATGGTATGATGTTCACATCTACCTTTGTGTTGAGTCCATTCATGTTTATTGGAAAATATTTAACCAACTCAATGATTTTCCTCTTAGCCCATATGGCTAACTGAACTAACCATGATTTCTTAAGCTTACTCCTTTGTAAGTGGAATCTTTCAACAATTTTAGATTTTATGTAACTATGGCTAGCTCATGAATCTATGAAAATTGTTATGGTCTGGTTATCAATCTTACCTTCCACTTCAATCATGGGGGATTGATACTTTGCTTGCTTGTTGTCCAAGGCGACATAAATCCTTGGCATGTTTCCTCCATGTCTTGAATTATTTCAGCCTCTTGAATGTTGTGGATGGTCATCATTCTTTCACCTTTGTGAGGGAAGTCCCTATATAAGTGATTTCCCTCGCATCCCCAACATTGTACAGGATGTTTCCTTGGCCTTTTCCCAAATGAATATGTTGACTTGTGCTCATTTTGGGTTGAATTTTCTTGTTGATTTGCTTGTGATTTGTTCTTGATAAGGGTGTCTTTAAAATTTTATGTCTTTGATCCCTATTTCCTTTCATCTTGTCATTCCAAGATTTATGGAAAACTGGCCTCCCTCTGCTATGGTCATAAAGATGTTTTTCTCTTCTTATGGCCTCCTCCAAAGTCCTGGGGTTATCATAGTGTATATTTTCAATGTAGAAGGAAGGTAACCAACTAAGAAACCTTTGTATTTTTACCTTTTCATCCTTTATGAAGCCCACATACTTGAACAACTCATAAACATTTTCATATACCTCTAATTCTGCAAGAAACATGCATGTCATAATTATTGTTAGCACATGCATATTATAAAACATTTCATTAACTAGATTATGGATCATTATTCATCTCAATTTATGAAGGACACAATGCACTAAGTCAATATATGATTCCTTAGACACATTCCTCTCTGAAACAACTCTACAACGACTATACTCATGCCTAGTTCTAAGTGAAAAGTTACAATATTCACAAGTTGTAATTTCCACTCATTGCTCTGTTTTCTCTACTACAAAATTGATTTATTATTTTCTAAGAAAATTATGGTGCATAATTCAAAATACTAGGTGGATATATGGATTTTCCTCCTTAATACCTTTCCAATGACTATTTGTGTGCTTAAATATGAGCTCTGAGATTAAAGTTATGGAACGGGGAAGTTTAGATTGTTTTCTCATTTTACCCTTGTATGCTACATGTGTCTTCTTTCTCTTCCTATACATTTTCACATACCCATATTCCAAATATGGTTCCATAGATGAATTTTATGGTTCATAATATTTCTATAGAATTCTCATGTGCCACAAATAGACTTCTAATCAAGGATTTATGCCCTCTGGAAGTGAACTTGTGCCAAAATTATACCCTTAACTATTTCAATTGTAACTTTATCATACGAGCTCTGTTTTGCACTTGGAATAGCTCATTGGAAAGATTTATTTGATTTCTTTTAATTAAGATGGAGAGGCTAGGTGTACCAAAGGTGAACCCAATTCTCATGACTTATGACTACCTAAAAACCTTGTTTAGGGCCTCAAAATCGCTTCACAAGTTCATGACTTTCAATGACTAGAATTTTTTTTCGAAAAATCACTAGTTTAATATTGTAATAGTCTGGAAAATCAACTTGCTCCTATCATCGAAATTTTTCCTTCCCTTTCTTCCTTCTCTTGTTTCTTTTCGAAGCATGTGCACACATTAGTTTTGTATTATGCACCAATATTCAATGCACGCAATTTCTACACACGCAACGCCAATATTTAACATGTATTGTGCATCAATATTCAATGCACACAATGTTTGTACTGCGAACCAATATTCAACATGCACAACTCTTGTGCCATGCACTAATATTCAGTGTGCACAACTTTTTCACTATGCACTAACATTCATCGCACGCAAGTTCCACAATGTGCAGTGCCAATATTTAGCGCATGTGTTGCGCACCAATATCCAGTGCACACAAATTTTGTACTACGCACCAATATTTAGCGAGCACAATTTTTTCACCACGCACAAGTTCCACAATGTGTAGTGTCAATATTTAGCGCATGTACTACGCACCAATATTCAATGTGCACAACTTCTGCACCGCGCACTAGTATTCACTACGCACAAGTTCCACGACGCACAGTGCCAATATTTAGTGTGTGTACCATACACCTATATTTAGTGCACATCACAAGTTTTGCATCACACAATGCAAATATTCAATGCCCATACTTCGCAACAGTATTTAGCACGCACTGCAATTTATGCATCACGCAATGCCAATATTCAACGTGCATATCGCACATCAATATTATGTGTGCATCACAAGTTCTGCCCTACGCAACGCCAATATTCAATGTGCATACAACACACCAATATTCAACGCGCACTACAATGTTTACACCGCACTACACCAATATTCAATGTGCATACCATGCACATCACAAGTTTCCCATTACCAAACGCCAATATTTAGTGCATGTAAGTCCTTTCTTCTCATAGATGATTTTCCATATTTCCAGATTCTGACCATTGCAACCATTGTGAAAATTCCTGCCTCGCCTGTCTAAGCCAATTTAGTCGCTTGGAAAGTTGAAATGATCCCTCCATAACAACCATTAAGAGTGCAATTTTGACTTGAATTTGCTTATAAATTCAGGTATTTCACTGAGATTTTAACTTCTTCCCAAAATTCGACATAGATCAAACATTGAGATGATGAATTTACCAACTTCATGTTTATCTATGGTCCATAAAAGTTTGGTGTTGAACCAAAACCCTATGATACCAATCTATAATGTCCCCCAACATAACTGAGGAACATTTCTACGTGGAATACACATAAAAACAAAAAAAAATATGCTAACTAAATGTTTGTAGCTTATCAACTACGAATTATACACAGATTTAACTATTATTTGATACCATATAGTTAAATGCATCTACAACACTCTAAATGAACATGAAAGCATCTAATAACTCAAAATAAAAGCATATAATTCATTATCATTCACAGAGTAAAAAGGTGCATCAATTAAACTCATAAATTAACTCATAAAACAGATAAACATTTATCCTTCTAATCAGTTGTGCAATCAATTGCTTGAAACAGACATTCCACCCAACCATAGACTTGTTCCAAATCTCAACAATAATTCACCCCCAAGCTGGGGCTAGGAATCCACAAGAAAGGGGTGTCTCTCACAGTCTACTCACAACTCAAATATACAAAACTCACTAGTGTTCTCCTACAACTATCCTGAATTTCCTCAAGATCTCTTCCTCTTGACCTACCCAACCCAAGGAATGCAGCCCTTCACTTATTCCAGTCCATTGGGTGTCCCATTCGTTTATCAAGGTCTCTATGGCACATGTAACCAAGAATATCTCTATTGGGAACTCAAGGGAACTCACTACTAGGAAAACTACCATGAAAACCACAACAAACCCTTGTTATTACAATGCAACTCACACAAGAGTTCACTCTTTAGGCATGCCAACTTGGTTCTTCTGAAAACCCGACAACTTTCATCTTCATTCTTTAGCTCCAAAAACACTCCAGAATTCTCCCAACCTTCTTGTTCTGACTCCAACACTCTTTTTCTTTGTTCCCTCGCTTTTTGTTCATGCCCAAAAGCATACCTGTAAAAACTATTTGTTCTGCCCATACAAATTTCCTCTATTTTCCCAAGCAAGTTGACTGCTCACTCTGCCCAATGTTGATTATACTTCATCTCCATGCTCCCAATAACAATGGGATGTGACTTTTTACACCCACCCCCTTACATGAGTTAAATGATTGGGCTCTCATACACTTAACTAGAAAATAGAAGGTTGTCCCCAATGTTAAAATTCAAGAAAGTGGGTTTGAATCAATACACATTTAAATAATTTCCCCCTTGGAATCCTCTTAGACACTCACTTCTCTTGTGGAAAACTCATCCCCCATCTATGTCCATGTCCCCCAATCGTTGGCATCACATTTTATTTATTTACATTCAGAAATACAATTTGCATATTGCATTGCTTGGCCACAACCATACATTATATATACATTAAGTATTAATTAAGTTGGGAATTACGACAAGGATGTCACAACTAAGTTTATTCCCAATTCTAAGAAAGTTTAAAAAAATATATATATTGGGATTACCTTGAAGTGTGCACACACACACACACACACACACACACTTCAAGGTAATCCCAATAATTTTTTTTAACCAATTACAACTACTCAAGAGGATAGATTCCTATCCTTGATTTATTGCTTCATAATTACTCATAACTCTACCAATCTATGAGATTATTTACTTAACATTCATATTGCAATATAACCATAATTCAATAAGTCTAATTTGGTTCTTCAATACTTTAAACTTTAACAGAAGCAAAACTTACACATACACATATTTTACTTGAATAGGCATATCCATATATAATATATTATCCAAGTATAAGGAAAGAATCCATATGATAGGTATGCAAAAGTGATGGTTGCAGTATCTATGTTCATGCTAGGAACCAATGTACTTGTTAATATTGAAGAAGTTGAGAACATACTCATCATGAAGACCTAGATTCTGGAAATGCTTGAGCTTTTGGTCAATGTGTCTCATATTTTTGACAACATGAATCTTGGATAACATAGTAGCAATTTGATGTCTTCTACATAAAAGGAACATAGGTTCAATAGCAACATAGAGGCATAGTGAAAGTAGGCATCTAAAAGAAGGTTTTGCAACAACATATGCCACATGTATCCATAGTATGTTGACTTCATATCTACTACCACTATGCCCCAATATTCACTGCTCAAGTCTGTATTCAAATTTATGAGGTTAAGTAGTAGCTACAAATGTTTATATAACATATTCCACAACCAATGAAGTTTGTATTCCACTTTGAGAGGTTCAGTAGCATCTGGCGATGGTTCTGCAACATTTTCCACAACTAATAGTTAAAAACAAAGAAAATTCATATAATCTACAACTTCCATTAGATTAACGTAAATCTATTAGAAACTTAGAAATGTGACTAAATATACCTCAAGGCCTTTCATCTTCAAAATAAGCAAAAAAATGGATAATGACAAGACAAAATATATGCAAAAGGATACATGATGAAAAGGAAAATATAGTAAAAAATGTCCAGAATGGAGGCCCATCAGTAGGCCTATTGAAATGAGGAGGTTGGGGGGTATCCATGACGGTTATTCCTGTTGATAATATCGTAGTTGTGGGAGGTATTAACCTCTATGTGTAACCTTTGACGAGACTAGAATAGTCTAGGAAGCAAGAGAAACCCTAAAACGTTGGATGATAACCATAGAAGGCAAGTCAGTGCAAGATAATAATTTATATTAAATTATTATCCTCCATAAGTACAAGTCAGCCCAGTTAGGTCACTCGGAAGACTATAAATAAGAGGGCGCTAGACCTCATTTTATACACACTCTAACAGCTCACATAGACTACTGGTGCACAATTTTTGGAGATGGAGTGCAGTTACAGCTACTGCAACTGGGATTTTGGATTTTGGTTATGGTTGGACTTTATGCCTTGGTTATGGTTTGGATTCTTTTCTTGGTACGCTAGCCTTGGAGAGAGAGATACACTATCTTGGTTGGCTATTGGTTTTAAGGTTTGCTTCTGGAATTATTATGTTTGTCAAGGTTAAAGATGCTCGGGGGTGGCTTCGTGCCTATGGTTGGGTTACAATATTTTTATATTGTCTATGAAAAAACGAGAAAATCTCTTTATTTCTAATAGGTCATGGGCCCACACCACCTTCAAGACATTCTAACCACTAGAAAGTAGTGCGTTAGTTCTTTGTTAAGCTCGTTGTGGCACCAATTATAGCTACAACTAGGTTTTCTGATTATGTAGCTGAAACAAACCCTAACCGTTGTGTTCGGGCACTTCTGGTGAAGCATTTGACCTAATTCTTTGACATCATAGTGCACCATATCCCAGCGCACCTCTTGGTACTCTCAGCTAGAAAAAATGTCAGGTTTAAATTTTTGGTCAAAGTCAAAATCAAAGTTTGACTTGTCAAAGTCAAAATCAAAGGTTGGATTTTGGTAAAATTGATTTTGTGATCAAAGTTGAAATTTTAGAGTTTCTAGCTTGTTCTAATCATGTAATCTTCTGATTAAGTTTATAATCTCTTCTTGTCAAAATGGTATCTAGTTTCAGATTGGAAGACAAGTTGGACGATGTTACAAGGTTTCAAAGGTATGCACTTGTATATGCTTTCTAAATTATATCATCTAGAAAAACATGAGTGTGTTTGCAGAGAAAGTACTAGAGACCTTGTCCAAGTTGTAATCTTAGATTCAGTAGATTTAGAAGAACAAGCACACCCTCCCTAGCAAGTGAGGCTTCAGGTTCCAGGTTTGATTAAATTGTTAAAGATTCAAATTTGTATATATCAAGGGTGATAAATGCTACATCACAAATTAAGAAAGCAATCTTTGAAAGGTTCTATTATTGCTAGGTGCAATAAATACTTGACTGCATATGAATACCATTGATATAGATGTTTATTGTATGTGTTTGAAAAATGAACTAACAACTCCTCTAGATAGTATTTTTTTATGAACAACCCTTGTGGAAGTTGTCATAAAATAATTTTATAAGGATGACACAACTGCCAAATGGGAAGCAATCAAAACAAATAGAAACAAACTTAAAGAGACTTAGAGGAGTCAGAATCGAAGGAAGTCAGGAATCAAAAGGAAACCAGAACAAGCTTGTGACACTTTACAGAAAGAAAAGAAAGATGCAGCAGACGGAAGCATGGACTCTCTCAGATGGAGGGAGATGATCACAGAATCCCAAAAGAAGAGCATGCATATTTCTCATTCAGGCATGAAGCTGGGATTAGGAGGGAGATAATCCCCAACAATATGATCCATTGAATAATCCATGAAGTATCTTTCCATGTTCTTCATTGGAAGTAGCAGACATGATAAACAACATGTGTTCATCTTGACTCTAGAAGAAGTATTCTTCGAAAAGAAGCCTTGAATATCCTTGGTTTTCCATCTACATTTATGTTCCTATGGAGGAAGGAAAAAGTTGGAGCCTTCAGGAAAGAAGGAAATGTAATATATAGAATATTCCATGGACTCCAACATTAAAGAGAAACATGAGGAAGAACATGAAGATTCCAAGAAATAAAGAAAAGTCAGAACAACCAATTGAACCATTTTGAACTCACTAAAAGAAGTCAAGCAGAAGAAATGGAAGGAAGTTGTGATGAAGAACAATGTATGTGAGAAATTGTGAAAAAGACTTAAGCATTGAGAGATACAAGGCGAGACTCAAGACTAGAGGGTTTTCCCAGAATGAGGGAGAAGACTATGATGGCATCTTGTTCCAGTAACCAAACATACCTCTACCTGAGCCATTATATCTCCTACAGTATCCATGGGTTGGATCTTACATCAGATGGATGTAAAGATTGTTCTTCTCAACTGAGTAATTAAAGGAGAAGCATATAGAACAACCTAAAGGTTTTGAGGTATACCATAAAGAGACCCATGTATGAAGATAGAATAAGACCTTGTACGGATTCAAGCAACCTGGTGCAGAGCCTCTCACGTACAGCATAAGTGTGGTGAAAACTTCCTATGACAGAGGAAGTGTATTGAAATGATTCTTCAGAAGTTCGGATGATGGATTTCAAATCTATGGAAAACTCCCATGATGACAGATCTAAATAAGATGAGAGACTCTGATCTGGTAGACCCATCTTTGTATCAACAATTGATTGGCTCGTTAATTTATTTGGAGAATACTCAATCAAATATTTGCCTTGTGAGACGTTTGAGTTATGATATATAGGTGCATGGATTTATCCATTCAGATTCGGAAAGGAGTGCAGATGATAGAAGAAGTGCTACTTGGATATGTTTCAGTTTGAGCTTTTCCACGATGTCATGGCCTAGCAGGAAACAAAATTATGTTGCACTCAAGCACTACAAAAGCAGAGTATATTGCAGCTTGGGATGCTTGTACAGAAGCAGTGTGACTTTGTAAACCAGTTTCTGGACTGTTTGATTAAGTGTTGGATTCGACCGTGATATATTGTGATAATAAGAGTTGTGTGAAGATTTCAGAGAACCCGATGTTCCATGATATTTTGAAGCACTTTAATATCGAGTATTATTTCGTCCATGATAGAGTCTAGAGGGGAGTAGTGATTCTCCAGTATATCTTCACAGATGAGCAAATAACAGATATTTTGGAAAAGCCTCTATCCAAGATGAAAAGTTTGTGTACTTAAGGGACAAGTTGGTACTTGTGGAGATGACTTCCTTATTGGAAAAGGAAGAGATTACTCCCAGGTTGGGAGGGAGCACTGATATGTGATTGATTTATGGGAAGTCATTTTCCAATTCGGAAAATGGTCCAGGTTGGGCAGTTCCTTTCTAGTCCGTAAATTGGTTTGATATTTCTGACGGACAGTGATTTTCCAGTTCAGAAAATGGTCCAGATTGGACAGTCATTTTCGTAATGAAAATGGTCTAATATATTTTTGATGTACCATAGACAGTGATTCCCCTTGTGGCGAGTGTGGGGGAATGGTCTAGGACAGTCATTCTTCTTGGCAATAATTATGAGTAGTGGTCAAGTAGAATGGTTTTCCTCGTCGAGCAATCATTCTTTCGAAGTTCACAGTTGTGAGAAGTTTCGAAGAATGGTTCATTTTGGAGGTTGGTGCAGGACAGTCATTTCCTTAGGAAATGGTTCAGACAATCATTCCCTATGGAAAACTCATTCTCTCCAGGATTGTGTCTCTTTGGACAATAGTTGTATCTTATTGTGGTGGATGTGTTCCATTGGTTGTGACTATGTCTCACTGGTTATTAGTCATGTGCTACTAGGAGTGGTTGTGTACCACTGGATAGTAGTTGTATACTACTATGAATAGACACGGTTATCTTCTATTGGATGGCATTGTTTTGATTGCCATAGAGACTACCACTAGTGTTGGATATGATTTCGAGCTGGATGGATAGTCAGTGTGATGATGGAAAGACATTCTCCAGGTGGAGAATGGTCCAGGCAGGACAGATTGTTGGTGGACAGACATTCTCCCTGTGGATAATGGTTCAGGTTGAAAATTTGTTGATATACCATGGACAACTATTCTACTAGGACGTATGTCTGGATTAGAAGAATGGTCCATCTCCCTGAGTTCACAGTAGTGACCAGAGTGGAGAAATTGGTACACAACAGACATTTTCTATGAGTTCACAGTAGTGGCCAGAGGGAAAATGGTCCAAGATAGTCATTCTTCTAGGATGTATGTCTGGATTAGAAGAATGGTCCTTGTTGTAATATCCCCCGGTAGTGCCCTAGTTATATTATGAATTATAATCACGTTTATGAACTGTAATCATGTTTTGTAGGCTAGTGAGCCAAGTATTGGTAATTTGGTGGGATTATGTGTTTATTAGGCCGGAGAGCCTAAGTGTTAAGGCTAGGAGCCTGTTTTTGTATATGTAATTATGCAGAACATTAATAAAAATATAAACATCGTTGCGTGCAGACCAACCACGAAGAAAGAGTGATGGGGGAATAAGATTCCACAGAGTGGGTAAGGAAAAGGGGGTTGAAAGGTTAGGAGAGAGGTTAATCTTAGGGGCTTAAGTCCTTGGGAATAATAATTTATTATTATTCCAAATTCTATGTGAAATGTATGTTTTTATCATAAGTTCCTGAAAGGGGGAACATGTGAAAAAGGGAACGCATGCTGATGGAGCGCATGAATCTTCATGGGCGACATGTGTCGACCCGGGCACATGCAATTTAACCCAAGAATTGAGTCGTGATGGGGGTTCATCCTCCATTGTGTCGTGGGTTTTCTGAAACCGGGAATCGTGTCTGATCTTGAGAAGCCAATACACCCTTTGTCTGAACTGTTGAGTCTGTGTTCGACCTCTATTTGGATTGCTTGTCACGCATCCTATAAACTGGTGTTACCTGAACCATGTTGTGTCTTAGTGGTCTGTTATCATTTTCTGGACGTCCACACCCAATTTTCCTATTGTTGCGGTCACCCGTGAGTTAACCAAAAGTTGTTGTTGTTTTTGATTCCTGAACTTGCGGGAATTGAGTTGAAAACTGGTTGAAGAACCGGGTTTCCAGGCCCGTGGTAGAAGAGGCAGGTTGTCAGGCCTATGAGCAGCTCTCTCTTTAGGTGAGAGAGTTTTGGGAAGTGGTTTTCTCCTAGAGAGAGTCCAACACCAGCTACAGAGCTCTGAGAATTCCTAATCCGACCTATTGCTGAGACCCGGAGAGGGAGGTGAAGCATCGATGGACTGTGCTTGTGAAGGTGTATACTCCCGGGTGGAATAGGCATGTGGGGAATGAGAGTCTATGAGTAGTGAGCATAAGAAATCTCCTGGAGAGAATCCTTGTGGTTTCTCTGTGCAGTTTTCCTATAACCTCAGCCTAGTCTAGGATTCCCTTGCCTTGGGGTGGAGCATATTTGGGTCATTTGGCGATGATTGTTTCAACGCTATTGCAATGTTATGTCGTTGATATTGTGAAGAATATGGAGTCTCTGAAACGTCATTTTATGTGATGTGGAATTTGTGACGAACTTGAACAAACGTCGCAAAAGAGACAATACAGACAAACAATGTGAAACCAACATTTCGTCTAAATTGTGACAACAACTTTTATAGCAAAACAGTCGCATCAATAGAAGTTGTCGTTGCATATGCGACAACAAATTTTCGTTGTTTATATAGCAAAACCTTCGCATCAATAGAAGTTGTCGTCGCAGAGGCGATGACAACTTTTCGTTGTTTATATAGCAAAATCATCGCATCAATAGAAGTTGTCGTCATACATGCGACGACAACATTTTGTTGTTTATATAGAAAAATCGTCGCATCAATAGAAGTTGTCGTCACACAGGCGACGACAACTTTTTGTTGTTTATATAGCAAAATCGTCGCATCAATAGAATTTGTTGTCGCACAGGCGATGACAACTTTTTGTTGTTTATATAGAAAAACCGTGGCATCAATAGAAGTTGTTGTCGCATAGGCGACGAACCAAATTTATTTAAAAAATAAATAAATAAATATTTTGGGCTACAATTTTGATATTAATATTAATATTACCATTTTAATATTAATATTACCATAATAGACTTAAGACTAGTCTATTATATGAAAGTTTACAATCATTCACATGATAAGTTTCAAAGGCATAACTAAAATATGTTTCTCTCTTTCATATGGTAGCTAACAACAAGAGAAAATATGTATTATACCATGTCATACATAACACTATTGCACACTTGTTAGATGATCATTTCATACCTACTCATTATGAAGAGTTGCATACAACCCACTCAAAACTATCATTCAAAGTAAAAAAACATAGCATAACCTTCAAGATGAAGACAACTAGTTAAAAATGGTATTATCCAAAGCATAAAAAGTACAATTTCATGTTCAACAATTAAACACATCCATGCATTCATATCAATAGACATGCATTCAAATTAATGGACATATACAATCCTATTCATGAATAATAACTTCACTCTGCATAAATAAGAGGTCTACTCATTCAATGCATACATGACACTCAAGGGTGGTTACAACTAAGTCTTGTTTACAATATAAATATACCACCAAAGATTATTGGTTTAACATCAATCAAACTCATTCATAGTATCCCTAAGACAAATTCCTCTTACCAGACATCTATAACACTGTGGATGAAAGGTATCTTCACTTTTAAACATGACAATCCTTGGGAATAAGGTTAATACATTTAAACCCATATACACTAAATAAAGGTAAGGATCATCAATCTATCAACCTTTTAACTTTCTAGGTAAACAACCCATCAATCAATAGGCCATTGAACATGTGAATCAATAATGCATAACATTTATACATGTCAAAAACTCCAAAGGGTGGACACCATTAAGTCTTGATGATAATACCAATGAATGATCAAATATAAGCACTTACATCAATATTAGACATCTTCATACTGGTTACAAAATAATCTCTAATCAACAACTTCATATAGTTATGAATATGAAGG
>ML781389.1:291300-301305 GCA_009831015.1 Picea engelmannii | reverse complement strand
TTTACATGAACTCATTTGGGATTATAATGTTTTTGTTTCAATTATTCTAGTCCCACATATTGAATTTGGGCATACACCCTTATGTTTGGTTTGGTATAGGTCTTCATCTACAATAATGCAACATGGGTATCATTATTTTTCCTTTTCCTTCCAATCCAAAACATCTTTTGACCTCCTATTGGCTTGTCGGTTTCAACTTTATAGGTAATGTTTGGCACCTGCATCAATGGTATATATTGATCCTTACACACCATTCAATATTAAGTAAAACCATTCAAATTCAATGGCATGTATTGAGCCTCACATGACCTGGATCTAGTTGAGTTCCCCTGCTACATGTACCATGAACACAGTTATATTTCCACAATAATCTCGAAGAAACAACATACCAAAATCGGCCTGTCACATTTATTTTCTTATAGGCCGAGGAATTATATTCTGGAAGAATGAGCATACAAAAATCAGCCTCTCTCATTTATTTTCTCAGTCTAAGGATTTGTTATAGTTTCAAAGGTCATTAGAAAATTAGTAGGTAAGTTGTAGGTGAGTAGGAAAGTGTGATTTTTAAATGGAGGGAAATATTTCAAATCATAAAGAGGAATTAACTATAAATAAACCCAGTCATCTTTGTTTGTTAAGAAAATTGTTTTATATGTATAATGGTGACTTTTTTTTATGGTAAATATTAAACATATTTTATGTTTTCAATTAACCTAAAGAATACATAATTTTTATGTTCATCTAGCTTATTTAACAAGGGAAATCCAGCTTAACTATGTATCTATTATGCACATCTCCCTCATTCTCAACCCACAATTCAAATGTTTTAATCATAATATATATATATATATATATATATATATATATATAGTTGATATTGAAATAGTTTATTTTTTTTTGTAAATTAGTAATTGTATTAGAGACTTCTTGAAAAATTTACAAGTTGTCTATCATGTGTGGCAACAATGTCCATCTGGGAAACCACTCTTGGCACTTGTCCAAAAAATAGAGTGTCACTTGTCCAAAAAAAACATAGTATGACATGCATAAACTGCAGTTCCACATAGGGCGAAACGCTGAGAGTAAACTAAACAGAGCGGGTCGTCTGTAAACTAAATAGAGTTGGCCAATAAAAACAAGAGATAAAACCTTAAATAAGAGAACATTAGAAACCTGGACCAAGCCTTGGGCCCGCGAAGGCCTGAGTCTTCTTCATTTTTCCCCTGTCTCGATCCGCAATTGCCTGCCAAAGGTCTCGTAGAAAGGACATCAGAATGTCCACCCTACTCCATCGCTCGACATCCTTCTTCTGCAAATCCCAAAGTGTGGACTTGATGTCCTCTTTTCCTCTGGTGAGTTCGCGCAGTGAAGTTGTGATCACTTCCCGATCAACGCACTTGTTGCAGGTAAATCGAAGTGGGGAGTCTGACGAGGTGGAGGGAAGGGGTGAGGGAGCAAAGGTAGCTTCAAAGTGGTGGTGAGGTGGGGAGAAAGGAGGAGGTGAGCAACGAGGTGGAGAGGGGGGGGGGGAGGTGCATAGCCTAGAGAATTCCCCAAGTTTTCAAACCACTCTACCCGACATCCATAGGGGTTTGAGAGCAGTGACAGGTCCTGGGTGACTTCTTGAATTGGCTTTGTAGGAGGGGGAGCTATGATGGGATCCAAGACAGGGAGAGAATCATTATCAGGTGGAGGGTCGGAATTTGGTACCTCCTTGCCCCTGGCTGCGTACCAGGTTGCTCCTCTTGTGGATTTACCTCTCAGACAGGGCATGGCGGGGGCTATCGGTGGCTTGGGAATGAAAACGTGGAGGAGAAGAAGAAGGGTTTGTGAGGTCAAGTGAAGAGCACTCCAGAGAGGGAGAAGAAGAGAAAAACGGGGTGGCTGGAGAGGGAGAGCGTTGAGAAACAAAGGAGGAAGAATACTCCCAAGCTCGATTGTAGGGGCGCCATATTTGGGGAGAGGAAGGGATAGGTGAGGCGACCTGCACGACGCCATGAGAGTTCTCACGCTACAAGGCTTCTAGATCATGTGGCAAGATGGTTGCAAGTGTGGTATGAGGGGTGGCAGTGACTGTGTTTAAGCCTTGAGGTGATGTGTTGGGGGGACGAGTGTTAGAATATAGAAGATTGTGCTCATTTTACCATTGACGATACCCTTGTCACCCAACCACAGGCCGAATCCACCCTCTGAGCACCTTGACCTTGACCGAGAAGAGAATCCTGGTAGCAATCCAATAGCCAAGAGAGGCTAATGTACCAAGAAAGAATAGAAACCAAGCTGAACAGATGATCCCACCCAGAGACTAGCGCACACCTCCCAGAAACTTGCGCACAAGCTGCAACTGCACCTGCGCAAATCCAGTTCACTCTACCACTGCTGAGATGAGAATAATGAGAACTAGCGCCCTGTATTTATAGTAGTCTGGGCAGTTTAACTGGGGCCGACTTCTCCTTCTAGGTATTAATAAATTCATATTAAATATATTTTTGCAGCCGACAACCTGTCTAGGGTTTCCTTAATTTCTTTTCTTCCTTCCGGAGGATTCTAATCTCGTCATAGGTCACAATAGAGGTTCATACCTCCCGAAGCTACCATAATATTAACACTCCCTCCTAGCTAGGGAGGTATGGTCTTGAGCACAATAGACCATTCAACTGGTAGCAACACGAGTACCATCATTATTATCCAACTGGATAATATCCTATGACAATTGGTACAATATCAATTGATAGAACACACCTGTGTCTATTCGTGACACATAGTCACAAACAGTGGAACAAATCCACTACAGTAGTCTATCTCTATTGTCTGGAAACAAGCAGTCTCCGGGCCAATCTTTCACTCACATTTGTGAGTTCTGAAAGAATATTTGCCTCGCGAATGGTGGAACATATCCACCACAGTAGTTCACATATACTGTCATATATTCTTCATAACAAACATCCGATAGCAACCTGCATAGAAACAATGTTATGATAAAAACTGAATCATCTAGGCCAATCTTTTGCTCACGTCTGTGAGATATGAAAGAATATATGCCCTCAGTATAGAATATCAGTAATGGGCTATCTGCCCTATTCTTCTCAAACAAGGAAGAAGGATTGTTTCTAATTTCTGAGCATGGACCATTCCTCATCCTGGGCCATTATTCCTACACTAATCAAAGTGCACCCTGGACAGAATGTATAAACCCTAAGGAATGTGTGTATCTGGACCACTCCTCACCCTGGGCCATTCCTCCTACACTAATCAAAGTGTGCCCTGGAGAGAATGCATAACCCTAAGGAGTGTCTGTCCTAGACCATCCCCCACCCTGGGCCATTCCTCCTACACTAATCAAAGTGTTCCCTGGAGAGAATGTATAACCCTATGGGATGTCTGTCCCTGATTGCTAAGCCTGGATCATTCCCCACCCTGGGCCATTCCTCTTACACTAATCAAAGTGCACCCTGGAGAGAATGTATAACCTTAAGGAATGACTGTCCGGACCATTCCCCACCCTGGGCCATTCCTCCAACATTAATCAAAGTGCACCCTGGAGAGAATGTGTAACCCTAAGGAATGTCAGTCCTGCATCAACCTCCAAAACGGACCATTCCTCATGTTAACTACAATGAGAAATTGTTGTCCAGCGAGGCGGGCCAGTATTCTTGAGTAACCCTCAAGAAGAGAGACAGCCCTAGACCACTCCCCATGTTAACTACAATGGGAAGTCGATGTCTATGATATCTCAGCAATCAGTCACTGTCCGTCAGAAATCTCAATCCACTTTCCGAACAGGAAAGCATCTGTCCAATCTGGATTATTTTTCAATTACAAAGATAAATAATATTTGCAGTGCTCCCTCCTAACTGGAGAGTTATTTAAATCACAAAATAAATGTTTTTCAAGAATATTTTTCGTACCTTTTCCTAGCTTGGAGAATCTTCCCTTTCAGCTAAGGGAGTTATTTCCACAATCCCCATCTTCTCTCAGAAATATGCAAACTTGATTCTGGATAGAGTTTTTGTCAGGATATCTGTTGTCTGCTCATCAGTGGGGATGTACTCGAGCTTTACCTCTGCTTCCTGGACTTTATCTCGAATAAAGTAGTATTTGATCTTAATGTGCTTCAACCTTTCATGAAACACTGGATGTTCAGATAATATTATACAACTCTGATTATCACAATATATTATGGTCGATTTTGGATTCTGATCAAATAAATCGGAGAGTAACTTCCTTAGCCATACTGCTTTTGTGCATGCTTCACAAGCTGCCATATACTCTGCTTCTGTTGTACTGAGTGCGACAGAATTATGTTTCCTGCTGCCCCAAGATATCATAGCGGAGCCCAAACTGAAACACATACCTGAGGTACTCTTTCTGTATTCTACACTTCCTGCCCAACCAGAGTCTGTGAATCCATGAAGTTGGATATCACTGGATGTGGTATATCTCAAGCCATAGTTTATTGTCCCACAAATATATCTTAGGACATGTTTTGCAGCTATCCAATGATCTTGTCTAGGTTCCACCTGGAACTAACTTAATGTATTTACAGCAAAGCAAATATCTGGTCAAGTATTTACCAAATACATCAATGATCCAATTAGCTGTCGATATAGAGATGGATCTACTGGATCGGAATCTGGGACTTTCACCTTTCTTATATCCGCATTCATAGGAGTGTCCATGGACTTACAGTCCATCATTCCAAACTTCTAAAGGATCTTTATTGTGTACTTTCCTTGTCCAAGGAATACTTCACCACGCTTCTGCCATACTTCTAGTCCCAAGTAATAATGCATGAGACCTAGATCTTTCATATCAAATTCAAAGGTTAATTCCTTCTTGCACTAGATAATTAGAGATTCTTCACCTATTATGAATATATCATCAACATATAATAGTATAATTACAGGTGCATTATCCACGACTTTGTAATAAAGGTTTGGATCTGCATGACTCTTGGAGAAACCAAGTCTTGTTAGATAGTTGTCCATTCTAGCGTACCAAGCCCTTGGAGCTTGTTTGAGTCCATATAGAGCTTTCTTCAATCTGCAAACGTGAGTGTCTCTGGAATGTACTTTGAATCCTTGAGGTTGTTCAATATACACTTCTTCTTCAATAGCTCCATTGAGGAAGGTTGTCTTTACATCCATCTAGTGTAGATTCCATCCCATGGAAGCGGCAAGAGATATGATGGCTCTGATGGAGGTATACCTTGCCACTAGAGCAAATTTTTCGTCATAATCTTCTCCCTCCTTATGGGAGAACCCTCTGGCCACGAATATTTATTTGTATTTATCCACGCTTCCATCTGCTTCATGTTTGATCTTGTATACCCATTTTGAGGTTACCACTGATTTTTCCTTAGGTCTGGGTACAATTTCCCATACTTCATTTTTCATAATGGATTGATGTTCTTCTGCCATAGCTTCTTTCCATTGTCCCTTTTGGACTGCTTCTTCGAATGTAGTAGGTTCTTCCTCTAGAAGCTTCGTCATGTATGCTGCATAACTTGAGAATATTTTTGGTCTTTTACTCTTCCTGGATGTTCCTTCTGGAACCTTGATTCTTTCTGCGTCTTATAATGTGGCTTCAAGCCAAGCTGGTTGTTTCTTGGTATTAGGTATGATGACTGAATCATTGTTTTCACATGGCTCCATAGGATGATCAGGTTGATCCTTTTCGTCATTTTCGTTTTCTATGTTTTCTTCATTGGGTTCTTCAAACTCTTCTTCTTCTATAATTTCTTCGATGGATTTTCCGAAGGCCATCCTTTCATTGAATGTTGTGTCTCTGCTAACTTTGATCTTGTGTTGTTCTAGAATATATATTCTATATGCTTTGGATGAATCACTATATCCCACGAATATTCCCTTCTTTCCTGAGGGTTCTAGTTTATTCCTTTTATCTTTGGGAATATGAGAGTAAATTGGACATCCAAATATTCTTAGATTTTCTACGTTAGGTTTCTTACCTGAAAATGCTTCTTCTAGTGTCATGTCCTTCAATATGCGATGAGGGATTATGTTATGTACATATATTGCCGTCATTGCTGCTTCTCCCCATAGAAACATGGATAGACCTTGATCGTTCAATAGGGATTTTATTGTTTCTTCGATAGATCTGTTCTTTCTTTCTGCTACACCATTTTGTTGAGGATTATGAGGAACAGTCAGCTCCCTCCTAATCCTTGCTAATTTGCAGAATGCAACGAACTCCTTCGAGGTGTATTCTCCTCCATTATCTGATCTTAATGTCTTGATCTTATTGTTCATAAGGTTTTCTATTTCTGCCTTGAATTCTTGGAACTTGTTGAATACTTCATCTTTTGATTTCAGTAGGTACAGCCACGTCTTTCTTGAATAGTCATCTATGAAGATTACGTAGTAGAGATTTCCTCCTAGAGATCTAACTGGCATTGGACCGCAAACATCTGAGTGTATTAGATCTAGGATTTCCTTGGATCTGTTATTGCTGCTTGGAAATGGTCTCTTGATATTCTTCCTAAGGGCACATCCCTTGCAGATTCCTTCATGTGTAGATTTCAATTCTGGTATTCCTTCAACCATTTTTCTGAGGAAGGGTAATGCTTGATAATTGATATGAGCATACCTTCTATGCCAAAGTTCATTAGGGTTGACTTCGTCATGTACTAGAGCTTCTTCATTTCGTTCTAGTAGTCTATACAGATTTCCTTCACGACTTCCAATAACCCTAGCATCTTCTATGTTGGAATTCTTATGCCATGATAACACCTTTCCAAGTATGAAGGCTATTCTATTTCCTTTGTCTTCTAAACATGATATTGATACAAGATTATTTTCTAAACTAGGTACATATAGAACATTGCTTAAGTGAACATGATTACCTGATTCCAACTTGACAGAGGCTTGTCCAAATCCTTCGACGGGGTAATTACTTTTGTCTCCAAGCTCCACTTTGTACGATGTCTTTCTCTCATTTAGATTTGAGAGTCTGGCCTGATCTCCCTTCATGTGCATGGAAGATCCATTGTCAATTATCCACATATCGTCTTCAATTGTCCCGATAAGTGCTGAGTAGTGTAAAAGGTTGATTGTTTCACACATGTCTTCGGTTGACTGGTAACTGGTCATGCCTTGATCCAAAACTTCAACTTCATCATTTTTGTCTTCTAAGAGAGCCAAGAGGTGCGCTGAGTTAGGGCGCAGCTGAATATCTTCTCCTTGAGCGAGATGCTCCATCACAAGGTGTCGGATCTGAGAATTAGGGTTTCTGCAACTGCTTCTGCTAGTAACCCTAGCTGCAGTGCTTCTGGAAGCTTCTCCTGCCACTAACCCTAGCGACAGTTCCTTAACAAGCTCAATATCTAGCAGTTATGCTTCCTTCCAGCGTTTTAGGCTGACTGAAGGGTGTGTGGGCCCATAACCTATTAGAATATAGAATATTGTGCTCGTTTTACCATTGACGATAGCCTCGTCACCCAACCACAGGCCGAAGCCACCCTCCGAGCACCTTGACCTTGACCGAGAAGAGAATCCTGGTAGAAATCCAATAGCCAAGAGAGGCTAATGCACCAAGCAAGAATAGAACCAAGCTGAACAGATGATCCCACCCAGAGACTAGCGCACACCTCCCAGAAACTTGCGCACAAGCTGCAACTGCACCTGCGCAAATCCAGTTCACTCTGCAACTACCGAGATGAGAATAATGAGAACTGGCGCCTTGTATTTATAGTAGTCTGAGCAGTTTAACTGGGGTTGAATTCTCCTTCTGGGTATTAATAAATTCATATTAAATATATTTCTGCAGCCGACAACCTGTCTAGGGTTTCCTTCATTTCTTTGCTTCCTTCCGGAGGATTCTAATCTCGTCATAGGTCACAATAGAGTTTCATACCTCCCGAAGCTACCATAATATTAACAACGAGTTCCATCAGGCACCAATTGGCTGACTGTCTGGCCAGGTGGCCTCCCCGTGGCTTGTCCACGAGTTGTACCTGGTAGCACCCCATCCGAGGGATATTGAAATAGTTAATTGTTACTAATATTGTTTTTAAATGTCACTTGTCAACTTTTAGTATATATATATATATATATATATATCAACATTTTTTCTAAATACCATATGTCAACTTCATGTTGAGTATGAAAGGAATTACACATCTCCCTCACATTAAAATGTAGAAAGCACTTTTGGAGGCAATAAACAAAGTTACAATAATAATTATAAATTTTTAAAATAGGGTCACATGAACTTTTCAAAAAGTGATAATATATAAAATATCAACAACAAAGAATGATGATGTATATTAAAACCCAAGCTATTTTTTTTATTCAGTAAAAAGCAACTATTTTTTTTATTCAGTACAAAGCAATGAGCTATCATGATCTCAAAAGTTGCATAAGATAATAAATGACTCAAATGTACCTCAAAAGTAGCATAAGCCAATACATGACTCAAATGTGTGTTGTTCTTGTGAGAATAAGTTAGAACGAAATAATGAATGTCATGGTTTAAACATTCTACGAAATTACTCTTCTTCGACGATATTTTCTAGGGATGTGTCCAAAATCCATTAAGAAATTGTTAGATCTGCATATTTGAGTGAATATTTCTATATAATCCGAGTGCCCCGAGAGTTTTGCAGCATGTTGAATCCATTTTTACATTCATAAATAAATTTTAAACAACAACAAAAAATGATTTTGAACAGATTTGTTTCGTCGTATTCCGACAAAAAAAACCATTTCACTGAACAATTAGACAACGCTTGAATTAGATATATATCTTGTGTGAAAAATTAACTTATAACTTTATAGATATGTAGTGGTGACATTTAAATATCAATATGTAAAGTATCGTCACTTGAACCTTTCAAAACATAATGCATGTTTCTCGCCTTGTAATTATATGATGACAAATTATTTTGCAATGCACTAGCAAATAATAAATCTATAAAATATTCACAACAAAGAATAATGATGTATATTAAATATCAAGCTAGTATTTAGTATTTTTTATTTACTATAAAGCGTTGAGCTATCATGACTTCAAAAAGAGTATAAGACAATAATGTGTGTGGTTCTACTAAGAAAAGGCTAGAATGAAATAATGAATTAAGTATATGTTTAATGAAATAACAAATTAGGTATCTTTCATTAGGTATATGTTTAATGTCCAAAAATTGTAGTTATAAGTTTGTAATAAAGATATGTAGTAGTGTGATTATTGATTGGATCGTATGTTTTGGGATGAGTAATGTTTATTTTTATTTTTATTTTTTAGTGGAATGTGTTGTGTGTAAATATGATTTTACTAATAAAAATAAGGTGTATTTGGTTTATTAGGTTATCGTTTAGTGGTAAATTGGAGTAGTTGTTATAAGAATGATCTAAATTTGCATTGTAGTAGGCATGCTTCTTCATTGTATGGGGTTTTCTAGATGTGGCGAGTTGAGGCCTTGACCAGCCCCAAGTATTTAGACTTGGGGACCCTCCTAAAAATTTTAACGAGCCTCGTCAAGTAGACTCTACTCTCCCTTGACTATGTTATCTTGTGCTTATTGATGATTTTGTGTTGTTGGTTGAAATGATTGAATAGAGATGTCTTAGTTGTCATCCAGTTAGTGGTTAGTGGGATAATTTCCATCCATGGTTAATGGGTTAGAGTTATGTGTTAGCGGGTTAGTATATTTAGGGTTAGTGAGTTAGGTATTAGGAGTTTAGTGCATTAGGGGATCAAGGATTAGTGGGTTATGGGTTAGTGGATAATGTGTTTGGGATTAGAAGTCAAAGGGTCACATGTTAGTGTGTTAGGGATTAGGAGTTAGTGGTTATGGGTATTAGGTTAATGGTTAGTGGGATAGACATTAGAGTGTTTTTTTTAGAACTTGAAATCTCAATTTGATACTTTGCAAGCTAGCTGGACCTTTAGTCAAATACAAATATGAAACTTGGAATCATTAACATATCTACTAGAACATATGAAAAATAGGGTTTATGGTTTCCATGATGAATTGATGATGGAAGA
>ML781389.1:240208-283672 GCA_009831015.1 Picea engelmannii | reverse complement strand
CATCTTAGGGCCACAAACTAGACATGCAAATTTACCCTTTGTTTGAAGACCTGCAACAAATGGATTAATGTCAATTATACGATGAGATTATTTAAAAAGTAAACATACACCATGATAACATTAAAATATTGTATAGTATTAAATAGAAATATTAGAATGCTTATACATACCACAAAAATGTGTTAGTCTAGGGGCATCATGAATTGTCCATAAAAGTATTCCATGGAATTTAAATTTCTTCTCCCCGATTAGTTTACATATGTCGTACATTGTGATGTCAGCACATAACTTTAGTAGCTCGTCGATAAGAGGCTCGATATATACATTCATATCTTTAACCTGGTACTTACCTAATTGTTTGAAATTACACATAATTACTAAAGGAATGATATCATGTAATATATATAATTAAATAAATAAACAAAACATATTATGAAAAAATTGAAACAAATGAAAATGTTAAATTCAAATAATTAATGTAAACAAATACCTGGAACAATCATTGTCAACATTATGTGCTCCCTCTTTATTGACATCCAAGGAGGAATGTTATTGTTGATAACAAAAATAGGCCACACTGAGTAAATAGACCTAAGCTCTTTGAATGGATTAACACCGTCAACTGTCAATGAAAGCCTAACATTATGAGGTTCATCTTTGAAATCTGCTCATTTTTCCTCAATTTCCCTAAATGCAGAACCATCGGAAGGCATTCGAAGAACACCATCTTCACTTCTGTTACGTGCATGGTAATCGATAAATTGTGCTATGATTTCACACCTGAACAATCGTTGCAAACGTGGAATTATGGGAATATGTTGGAGAACCTTTCGAGACACCCTTTTTGTTACTTGATCGATTCGATATCTACTGATAAGACATTGCGTACATTCGGTTTTCGAAGCATGTTGTCCATAATATATAATATGGTCATTAGGACATGCATCTATAGTTTGATAATCCATTCCAATGTCTTTCATAATGGCATGCAAACCTCAATATGTGCGAGGTCAAATATTTGACGATGGTAACAAAAATTCACCTAACAATCTACAACATAACAAACAACTAGTTAATGTGAGAATATTAATCGTACAAAATGCATTATTATTTTACACATTAATTAACACTAAAAACAAATATTAAAAAATCAACATTTATGTACAGTATGAGATGAAACATATTACATACCTTAGTATCTGTGTCATACAAGTGTTCGACAAATTATTCATAACCTTTAAGTTCACCAGCAACAATGTAGCAGAGAGAATATTTGCTCTTAATCCTTCATAAAGTCGTTTATTTGTCTTTTCTAATAGAGGTTCATCATAAATACCAACATTTTCCCCATCCTCATCCGGCTGTGAAAACAAATCTTGGATCATTTGATTTGTCCCATCATCTTCTTCCATGGGATCATTAACTTGATTTGTCCCATCATCTTTTTCCATGAGATCCTCATTTGCTTGGTCATGATGATGTTCCTCAGCTTGTACAACATCATTTCTACTAATACTTGGTGCAATATTCTGTGGAAAGTTAGAGGGCAACTCTAACTTTATAATTACAAACAATCATGCAAAATTAGTGTATGTTATAACAAACATTCAAACAATATATATACATATATATAATTTTATATAAAATTGACAAAATAAAAAAAGATAATGAATATATAGCTAATTACCATGGGACGATATTCATTCGATCCGCCATCAATGTGATCATATTTCCTACAATATTTTGTAGTTGTTGCTATTAAAATTCTTACGGGATGTCTGAGGCAACATTTTTTACAAGGGCAATAACCTCTACCATCACCCTTTTCACCCTCTTTACTTTTTTCCCCACCTCTAACAACATTCTGTGACATTTTTCCGCACAAAAATACCCTTTCGGAACTGTCATTGTTATAGCAAGATTGTTGCAACATCTTTGAATCGTCAAATATTTATAGTGCAATTTTAGGTCACTATTGTCACAATTGCGATGAACGTGACCTAAAAATATATATTTTTTACCTGTTTATTTAAGGTCATTTTTAACAGACAATTTTAAGGTTAAGTCACACGTCGCTATTGCGACGGACAATCGTCTCTTTTGCGAAAAACATTGACCATAATAATATGTTCAAACAACCTGCGTCGAGCTTGCGATGAATATGAGGTGGATTTAAAAAACTTGAACTTTTTCTCTTGCATGCTGCGACGAAAGAGTACTTTCGTCGCAAAATTTTCAATATGTAGTAGTGAATTCTGGTGTGCCCATTTTGTAAGGTGTCTTGGACACTTGGGTAGCTCTTGACACCAAATCAATAGAGAAATCAATGTCCCTCTTTGGTGGAAGTCCTCAGATTTCCCCAAAAACATCTTCAAAAATTTTCAAGACCGAATAGTCTTCAATACTTGTCACTTATTCTTGGTTGTCTCTTCCATATGGGCTACAAAAATTTGACATCCCTTCCTGAAACTCTTTCTCAGTTGCATGGCTGAAATTTCTCTAATAGCTACAGCTCTCATAATGCTTTGAACTTTGTCTCGTTTCCCCTCTTCATCAAGATAAGTGAATTTCTTGTGGTAACAATCTAGGACAGCACGATGTTTTTCCAACCAATCCATGTCAATTAGGCAATGATACGAACCCAATGGTATGATGTTCACATCTACCTTTTTGTTGAGTCCATTCATGTTTATTGGAAAATATTTAACCAACTCATTGATTTTCCTCTTAGCCCATATGGCTAACTGAACTAACCATGAATTCTTAAGCTTACTCCTTTGTAAGTGGAATATTTCAACAATGTTAGAGTTTATGTAACTATGGCTAGCTCATGAATCTATCAAAATTGTTATTGTCTGGTTATCAATCTTACCTTCCACTTCAATCATGGGGGATTGATACTTTGCTTGCTTGTTGTCCAAGGTGACATAAATCCTTGGCAAGTTTCCTCCATGTCTTGAATTATTTCAGTCTCCTAAACGTTGTGGATGGTCATCATTCTTTCACCTTTGTGAGGGTAGTCCCTATATAAGTGATTTCCCTCACATCCCCAACATTGTACAGGATGTTTCCTTGGCCTTTTCCCAAATGAATATGTTGACCTGTGCTCATTTTGGGTTGACTGTCCTTGTTGATTTGCTTGTGATTTGTTCTTGATAAGGGTGTCTTTAAACTTTTATGTATTTGATCCCTATTTCCTTTCATCTTGTCATTCCAATCTTTCTGGAAAACTGGCCTCCCTCTACTCTGGTCATAAATATGTTTTCCTCTTCTTATGACCTCCTCCAAAGTCTTGGGTTTATCATAGTGTATATTTTCAATGTAGAAGGAAAGTAACCCACTAAGAAACCTTTGTATTTTTACATTTTCATCCTTGATGAAGCCCACATACTTTAACAACTCAAAGAAACTCTTTTCATATCCATCCATTGTCATGCTTCCCAATTTGAGTTCAAAGAACTCTTTTATCTTCCTTTCATAATACTACTCTGACAAATATTTCTCTTGGAAATATCCTTTGAAATTCCATTATGATACCTTCCCCTCATCAAGGTGCTTGGTGTTCTTAAGTTGATCCCGCCACATGGTTGTCTTTCCTTGCAAGTGGTAGGTTGCAATTCTTGTTTCTACCCTAGAGGGATAATCATGCAACTGAAAATATATCTTCATTTCCAATAGCTAGGCCTCAGCCTCTTCTCCCTTCATGTGCTAACCAATGAAAGTTGGTGGCTTGATTTTCTTGATTTCACCTTGCAAAATGTCTGCCTCAAGTCTTTTCCATTTCCTCATGATAGGAGACAAACTTGGCTTTCTCCCTAGCCCCAAAATTGCATCATCTATTCTACTGGATTTCTTTGGGGAATGATGGTGCCTACTCATACTCCTTGATTTCCTGTCATTTCCATGCTCATCCCTCCTACTATGGGATCTAGATGTTGTGACATGTCTACCACTATCCACTTGATTTGTGCCAGTCTTTATTGGATTGTCTATGCAACATGTTCAGAATCTCTAGCATCTCCTCTTGAGCTTTCATAATCTTCTCATTGTCTTCCCTATAGCTTTGCACTTCTCTATGTAGGCTTCTCATAATTACAGGCTCCTACCTATGTCTTTTTTCATTAGACTTTGTCTCAGCGTTTCCCGTGCTAACATAAAAAACTATGACCTCCTCCTCATGGTTATAAGATCCTTATTCATATTCCATAACTCCAGTACTCATATAAGAACCAAACTTTTTTTTTGTATACCTCTAATTCTGCAAGAAACATGCATGTCATAATTATTGTTAGCACATGCATATTATAAAACATTTCATTAACTAGATTACGGGTCATTATTCATCTCAATTTATGAAGGACACAATGCACTAAGTCAATATCTGATTCCTTAGACACGTTCCTCTCTGAAACAACTCTCCAACGACTATACGCATGCCTAGTTCTAAGTGAAAAGTTACAATATTCACAAGTTGTAATTTCCACTCATTGCTCTGTTTTCTCTACTACAAAATTGATTTATTATTTTCTGAGAAAATTATGGTGCATAATTCAAAATACTAGGTGGATATATGGATTTTCCTCCTTAATACCTTTCCAATGACTATTTGTGTGCTTAAATATGATCTCTGAGATTAAAGTTATGGCACGGGGAAGTTTAGATTGTTTTCTCATTTTACCCTTGTATGCTATAGGTGTCTTCTTTCTCTTCCTATACATTTTCATATACCCATATTCCAAATATGGTTCCATAGCTTAATTTTATGGTTCATAATATTTCTATAGAATTCTCATGTGCCCCAAATAGACTTCTAATCAAGGATTTATGCCCTCTGGAAGTGAACTTGTGCCAAAATTATACCCTTAACTATTTCAGTTGTAACTTTATCATACGAGATCTGTTTTTCACTCGGAATAGCTCGTTGGAAAGATCTCTCCGAGTTCTTTTAATTAATATGAAGAGGCTAGGTGTACCAAAGGTGAACCCAATTCTCATGACTTATGACTGCCTAAAAACCTTGTTTAGGGCCTCAAAATCGCTTCACAAGTTCATGACTTTCAATGACTAGAATTATTTTTCGAAAAATCACTAGTTTAATATTGTAATAGTCTGGAAAATCAACTTGCTTCTATCATCGAAAATTTTCCTTCCCTTTATTCCTTCTCTTCTTTCTTTTCGAAGAATGTGCACACATCAGTTTTGTATTATGCACCAATATACAATGCACGCAAGTTCTACACACGCAACGCCAATAAACATGTATTGTGCATCAATATTCAGTGCACACAATGTTTGTACTGCGAACCAATATTCAACATGCACAACTCTTGTGCCATGCACTTATATTCAGTGTGCACAAATTTTTCACCATGCACTAACATTCATCGCACGCAAGTTCCACAATGTGCAGTGCCAATATTTAGCGCATGTGTTGTGCACCAATATCCAGTGCGCACAAATTTTGTACTACGCACCAATATTTAGTGAGCACAATTTTTGCACCACACACAAGTTCCACAATGTGTAGTGCCAATATTTAGCGCATGTACCACGCACCAATATTCAATGTGCACAACTTTTGCATCACGCACTAACATTCACTACACACAAATTCCACGACGCACAGCACCAATATTTAGTGTGTGTACCGTGCACCAATATTCAGTGCACATCACAAGTTATGCATCGCACAACGCCAATATTCAATGCACATACTTCGCAACAATATTTAGCACGCACTGCAATTTATGCATCGCGCAGCGCCAATATTCAACGTGCATATCACACATCACTATTATGCGTGCATCACAAGATCCACACTACGCAACGCCAATATTCAATGTGCATACGGCACACCAATATTCAACGCGCACTACAATGTTTACACCGCACAACACCAATATTCAATGTGCATACCGCGCACATCACAAGTTTCTCATTACGCAACGCCAATATTTAGTGCATGTAAGTCCTTTCTTCGCATAGATGATTTTCCATATTTCCAGTTCGTGACCATTGCAACCATTGTGAAAATTCCTGCCTCGCCTGTCTAAGCCAATTTAGTCACTTAGAAAGTTGAAATGACCCCTCCATAACAACCATTAAGAGTGCAATTTCGACTTGAATTTGCTTAGAAATTCAGGTATTTCACTGAGATTTTAACTTCTTCCCAAAATTCGACATAGATCAAACGTTGAGATGATGAATTTACCAACTTCATGCTTATCTATGGCCCTTACAAGTTTTGTGTTGAACCAAAACCCTATGATACCAATCTATAATGTCCCCCAACATAACTGAGGAACATTTCTACGTGGAATACACATAAAAACAAAAAATAATATGCTAATTAAATGCTTGTAGCTTATCGACTATGAATTATACACAGATTTAACTATTATTTGATACCATATTATAGTTAAATGCATCTACAACACTCTAAATGAACATGAAAGCATCTAATAACTCAAAATAGTAACATATAATTCATTATCATTCACAGAGTAAAAATGTGTATCAATTAAACTCATAAATTAACTCAGAAAACAAATAAACACTTATCCTTCTAATCAGTTGTGCAATAAATTGCTTGAAATAGACATTCCACCCAACCATAGACTTGTTCCAAATCTCAACAATAAGTCACCCCCAATCTAGGGCTAGGAATCCACAAGAAATGGGTGTCTCTCACAGTCTACTCACAACTCAAATATACAAAACTCACTAGTGTTTTCCTACAACTATCCTGAATTTCCTCAAGATCTCTTCCTCTTGACCTGCCCAACCTAAGGAATGCAGCCCTTCACTTATCTCAGTCCATTGGGCGTCCCATTTGTTTATTAAGGTCTCTATGGCACATGTAACCAAGAATCTCTCTATTGGGAACTCAAGGGAACTCACTACTAGGAAAACTACCATGAAAACAACAACAATCCCTTGTTATTACAATGCAACTCACACAAGAGTTCACTCTTTAGGCATGCCAACTTGGTTCTTCTGCAAGCCTGAAAACTTTCATCTTCAGTCTTTAGCTCCAAAAACACTCCAGAATTCTCCCAACCTTCTTGTTCCGACTCCAACACTCTTTTTCTTTGTTCCCCCACTTTTTGTTCTTGCCCAAAAGCATACCTGTAAAAACTATTTGTTTTGTCCATACAAATTTCCTCTATTTTCCCAAGCGAGTTGACTGCTCACTCTGCCCAATGTTGATTATACTTCAGCCCCATGCTCCCAATAACTATGGGATGTGACATTTTACACCCACCCTCTTACATGAGTTAAATGATTGGGCTCCCATACACTTAACTAGAAAATAGAAGGTTGTCCCCAATGTTAAAATTCAAGAAAGTGGGTTTGAATCAATACCCATTTAAATAATCTTCCCCTTGGAATCCTCTTAGACACTCACTTCTCTTGTGGAAAACTCATCCCCCATCTATGTCCATGTCCCCCAACCGTTGGCATCACATTTTTTTTATTTACATTCAGAAATACAATTTGCATATTACATTGCTTGGCCACAACCATACATTATATATACATTAAGCATTAATTAAGTTGGGAATTATGGCATGGATGTCACAACGAAGTTTATTCCCAATTCTAAGCAAGTTTAAGAAAATATATTATTGGGATTACCTTGAAGTGTGTGTGTGTGTGTGTGTGTGTGTGTGCGCGTGCACACACACACACACACTTCAAGGTAATCCCAATAATTTGTTTTTAACCAATTACAACTACTCAAGAGGATAGATTCCTATCCTTGATTTATTGCTTCATAATTACTCACAACTCTACCAATCTATGAGATTATTTACTTAACATTCATATTGCAATATAACCATAATTCAATAAGTCTAATTTGGTTCTTCAATACTTTAAACC
The DNA here is from genome assembly GCA_009831015.1 of Picea engelmannii. Taxonomy (NCBI): domain Eukaryota; kingdom Viridiplantae; phylum Streptophyta; class Pinopsida; order Pinales; family Pinaceae; genus Picea; species Picea engelmannii. The sequence continues at coordinate 275,788 of ML781389.1, read as the reverse complement.
TTAACAGAAACAGAACTTACACATACACATATTTTACTTGAATAGGCATATCCATATATAATATATTATCCAAGTATAAGGAAAGAATCCATATGATAGGTATGCAAAAGTGATGGTTGCAGTATAAATTTCATGCATATAAGAGATCAAAGCTATGTTCATGCTAGGAACCAATGTATTTGTTAATATTGAAGAAGTTGAGAACATACCCATCATGAAGACCTAGATTCTAGAAATGCTTGAGCTTTTGGTCAATGTGTCTCATATTTTTGACAACATGAATCTTGGACAACATAGTAGCAATTTGATGTCTTCTACATAAAAGGACCATAGGTTCAATAGCAACATAGAGGCATAGTGAAAGTAGGCATCTAAACCAAGGTTTTGCAACAACATATGCCACATGTATCATGTTAATGTTTATGCCATTATTATAGTTCTTTGCATTTCAATAGATAAGAGCAACATAAGAACAAGATCACTGAGAAATACACATTCACAAGAGACACAACATTTATCCTAGGAAACCCTCTAGGGGAAGAAAACCCAGCAAAAACTTCCTTATCATAAATTGTCAATACAATGTCAAGAGATAACTCAAACCAATACAGATAGTCCTCTCCAAAAGATGCACCACTCTTCTCCCTCTCTCCAACTGGTAAGTAGCAGCTTGCCTCTTAAGAATGAGCAAGTGTGTTGTGTGATCAAGTGAGGCGCTAGCCTCCCTATATATACAAAACTGGCACGTGTGAAAGGTCTTCACTGGCAGGGCCGACCTCTCACTCTGGGTGGGTAAACCCACCTTTAATTTAATTATGGGTCTCAATAATAACTGTTGGGGCCGACTTCTTATTCTGCCTATTATAATTGTCTGTTGACGAATCCGCAAAAGGGGATTTGGTCCTAATACAATTACCGACATGATTAATCCACAATGGGGATTAATCCTATGAATAAAATAAAAATAATAATAAGAATACTCTTTGCAGTTACATTATTTCAACACTCCCCCTTAACAATAAGGGTATTCTTCAACAACGTCAGGCGAGAGAGGTCTGCATCATCAGTGGCATCAGGAGGACAGTATCGTCAATATCATCTTGGAACATTGGTTGACATATTTACGAGTCATCAAAAGTTTTCTTCATCGGCAGCATCGTCATTCTCGAAAGAATGCCATCATCATCTGCATAAAATATGTATCAGGAAAATGATACCTCATCACAACACTAGGCTGGCACATCACAGTACTACACTGGCTCAATGTCACAGTTGTTAGGCTGGTAGCTCAGTATCAGTCACATCTTTCTTTACGTCTAACAACGAGGTCAGAAGCAAGGAATTATCTTTCTTTACGTCTAACAACTAGGTCAGAAGCAAGGAACACATCAACATCTTGTTTTACGTCTAACAACGAGGTCAGAAGCAAGGAATCATCTTGCTTTACATCTAACAACTAGGTCAGAAGCAAGGAACATACATCGTCATTATTTACGTCTAACAACTAGGTCAGAAGCAATGACTCATCTTGCTTTACGTCTAACAACGAGGTCAGAAGCAAGGAACACACATCGTCATGCTTTACGTATAACAACGAGGTCAGAAGCAATGACTCATCTTGCTTTACATCTAACAGCGAGGTCAGAAGCAAGGAACATACATCGTCATGCTTTATGTCTAACAACTGGGTCAGAAGCAATGACTCATCTTGCTTTACGTCTAATAGCGAGGTCAGAAGCAAGGAACACACATCGTCATGCTTTACGTCTAACAGCGAGGTCAGAAGCAATTACTCATCTTGCTTTACGTCTAACAACTAGGTCAGAAGCAAGGAACACACAGCGTCATGCTTTACATCTAACAACGAGGTCAGAAGCAAGGAATATATATATACTCCCCCTTTCAGGGAGGGTCCTTTCGGACTATGCCAAGCTTATCTCGAAAGTGTTCAAATTTTACACGAGATAGAGGTTTGGTCATCACATCAGCAACCTGTTCATCCGTGCTAATGTATTGGAGCTTCAAGGCTCCTCTCTGTACCATGTCGCGGATGAAATGATAGCGGATCTCTATGTGCTTCGACCTGTCGTGGAATACAAGATTCTCTGTCATCTTTATGCAGCTCTGGTTGTCACATAGAATCACGGTTGCTCTCATCTCCAAGTCAAATAGGTCAGTCAGCAACTTTCGAAGCCATATAGCTTCGCAGCTAGCAGAACATGTGGCAATGTACTCTGCTTCCGCTATGCTGAGAGCAATATTGGATTGTTTCCTACTCTGCCACGAGATCATGGCTGATCCCAAACTGAAACAACATACGGAAGTGCTTTTTCTGTCAGCAACGCTTCCTGCCCAATCTGCATCAGTGTATCTGCTTAATGTGAAGTCATGATCTCCATCATAGCTGAGACCATAATCCATTGTACCTTTAAGGTACCTCATCACATGTTTTGCAGCCACTAGGTGAACACGTCTGAGCTCTACCAGAAACTAACTCAAGGTGTTCACTGCAAAACAGAAGTCTAGTCTGGTGTTCGTCAGGTACATCAGCGATCCAATAATCTGTCTAAACAGTGTGGCATCAATCAAATCTGACGAAGCATCGACCAGCGGCTTCAGCTTCGCTTCCATGGGTGTATTCATGGACTTGCATTCTAGCATGTCGAATCTCTTTAAGATTTCAACTATGTACTTCCCTTGGTTAAGGAATATTCTCTCTGGACTCTGCCATACCTCAAGACCTAAGAAATAATGCATTAGGCCAAGTTCTTTCATTTCAAATTCTACAGCAAGTCTCTTTTTACATTCAGCGATGAGCTTCTCTTCTCCAGTTAAGAACAAGTCATCCACATACAGTAGTAATATTACTGGTTCATTATCCATAATTTTGAAGTAGAGATTTGAGTCTGCTTTACTCTTGGTAAAGCCTAAGCTCGTCAAGAAATTGTCTATACGACCATACCAAGCTCTGGGAGCTTGCTTCAATTCATATAAGGCTTTCTTCAATCTGCAGACATGAGACTTCCTGTCTTCAATCTCAAATCCTTGGGGTTGCTCTATATACACTTCCTCTTCGATAACACCATTCAGGAAAGTTGTCTTCACGTCCATCTGGTGCAGATTCCATTTCATCTTAGCTGCAAGGGCTATAATGGTTCTGATCAAAGCGTATCTAGCCACAGGAGCGAATGTCTCTTCATAGTCAATGCCTTCCTTCTGGGAAAAGCCACAAGCGACAAATCTTGCTTTATATTTCTCAATACTTCCATCAGCAGCATGTTTTATTTTGAAGAGCCATTTTGATGATACCACATCCTTACTTTTTGGTCTGGGAACTATTTCCCATACATCATTCTTTATTATGGATTGGTATTCTTCTATCATGGCATCTACCCATTCCTTGTTTTGAATGGCTTCTTCAAAGCATGTAGATTCTTCATCTAGTAGATTACACATCAAAGCCGTGTAACTGGAGAATGGCTTTGGTCTTTTCACCTGTCTCGAGGTTCCTTCTGGAACACCATACTTCTCTCCATCTTGAATAAGATCTCTTGCCCAAGCAGGCTTTATTTTATGGGAGAAGGTCATTTGAGGAGGTTCTTGAACTTCTGATATATTGTGGTCTTCGGAAGTCTCCTCATCAGGGGAAGTTACGACTTCCCTTACTAGTTCTGCAACCCTGGGAACTTCCCTCACGGATTCTGCAATCCTAGGATTTACAGGTTCCTCTTCATATGTTTCTTCAAGCTGGAATCTTCTTGATTTCTTAAGTGTTGCTTCTTCATCAAAGGTCACGTCCCTGCTGATTTCAATGTGGCGGTGACCAAGTATGTAGATTTTGAAGGCTTTGGAGACCTCACAATATCCCACAAATGTTCCCTTCTTTCCGGAGGGTTCCAGCTTGTTTCTTTTCTCTTTTGGTATATGAATAAACACTGGACAGCCAAATATTTTGAGATGGCTTACCTTTGGCTTCTTTCCGGTGAACATCTCTTCCAGTGTCTTGAGTCCAAGTGTGCTATGGGATAATCAGTTATGCACGTAAACAGTTGTCATTGCTGCTTCTGCCCATAAGCACATAGGAAGATCTTGATCTTCACAGCTTCCAGCATGATTATGTTCTTCCGTTCAGCTACACCGTTATGTTGTGGATTGTAGGGAGTAGTGAGTTCCCTCTTGATTCCCACATCTTTGCAGAAGTTCACAAATTCTTTTGAGGTATATTCTCCTCCATTATCTGACCCATTAATGGAGGACAATGGCATTGGGCCACACACATCTGAATGAATGAGTTATAGGCCTCCTTCTGCCTTGTTGTCCCTCTTCGGAAACAGGTTCTTGATGTTATTCCCTTGTGCACATCCATTGCATACGCCTTCATGGTCACCTTTGAGTTCTGGTAACCCTGTGACCGCTTTGCATATGTATGGTAGTGCCTTGTAGTTGATGTGGGCTAATCTTCTATGCCAAGATTCTTCAATGGCATGGGTCATGGCAGCTTCTGAGTGACCCTTTAGCTTATGCAAACTACCTTCTTCTCTTCAAATGATGATTGCTTCATCTATGGTCTCTTATTTATCACATAGCCTTCTGCAACCTTCACCATAGCTTCCTCAGGGTTATTACGTGTGACCTGGAGCAAGGTCAACAAAACAACAAGCAAGATTAATATCCCTCTGATAATATAAAGCAATATCACGAACAATCATCACAGTAGCTCCTTTAGAGCTATCACTTATAATTTATCTGAAGCAAAGATTAAAGGTAAGGAATACAATACGAAATGAGGTCAACACTCTTATAGTGTTGTGACCAATCATTCTTCCATGGCAACCTGGAACTAACACACAAGGTTTCTCCTAGAGGAGGTGTTAGTTGTATCAGGCAAAACATATACCTCTATATGATCACATGCTATCAAGTATAATACTATACGACGACTGTTATCTCAACTATAGTCATCAACTTGCCATGTGTACCTTTGAATCTTATCAACTTGATTTAATCAAACCTGGAGCCTTGTCTTCAAGAATGAGTGCTTGCTTTTCTTCCAAGTCTCCTTCACTCAAGATGACGAGTGCTTTCTTCAACATGTCTGTTGTACTAAGACAATATGTTATCTTGACAGAAGGTTAGGTTAGAGGATAAGCTTCTATGATCAACTCTTAATCCTTCTAATAATTTGATCATAGCTTCAACATGCAACACTGATCAAGATAATGTCATGACAAATAAATGCATATTAGAGTAATCACACTTGGGTTGCATCATTCCTCTGAATGTGTTGGATCTTGAGATCCTTCTGGATCTATGGCAAGAGATCCCTTCTCCTGCAAATACTATTTAAAGTTTAACCATTTAAACATATGTGAGTACATACCTATGATAGCATTTGCAGGTAGTGGCTCCATCTGGTAGCAGCGGTAATCATTACCAACTCTTAAGAAAACTTCAATGGTGATTGCAACTGGTCTTACGGCTGCAACTGCAACTGCAACTTAGGGTTTTATGAGAAAACCCTAATTTTTCAAACTTCAAGTTTTGAAATTCTGATCCAGGGAATAGATGCACTGGGCTGAGGCGAGTATGCTGRTGTAGTCGGAATTTCGAAAATCCAACTTTTACCCCCTCAAACTTGATCTGTGGATTTATGGACTGGTGCTTCTGGTTTTTCTGGTACTTCTGGTACTCTAGTTTTCTGGTTTTCTGGTACTTTGTGAAACTAGGGTTTCACTTTCCAGGAGATCTAGCCACTGAAAAGGTGCGCTCTAAGTGCCAAAATGATCCTTGGGGGAGGGCGCAACTTTCTAGGTGGTTTTGGAGCTGAAAAGCTTCACTTTTGCAAAACCCTAATTTTTGGGTATGGTAACAGTGACATTTTTCTTCTTGCGAAATATGCTTCCTTCAGGGTGGCTCTGATACCATGTTAATGTTTATGCCATTATTATAGTTCTTTTCATTTCAATAGATAAGAGCAACATAAGAACAAGATCACTTAGAAATACACATTCACAAGAGACACAACATTTATCCTGGGAAACCATCTAGGGGAAGAAAACCCAGAAAAAACTTCCTTATCATAAATTGTCAATACAATGTCAAGAGATAACTCAAACCAATACAGATAGTCCTCTCCAAAATATGTGCCACTCTTCTCCCTCTCTCCAACTGGTAAGTAGCAGATTGCCTCTTAAGAATGAGCAAGTGTGTTGTGTGATCAAGTGAGGCGCTAGCCTCCCTATATATACAAAACCGGCACATGTGAAAGGTCTTCACTGGCAGGGCTGGCCTCTCACTCTGGGTGGGTAAACCCACCTTTAATTTAATTCTAGGTCTCAATAATAATTGTTGGGGCCGACTTCTTATTCTGCCTATTACAATTGTTTGTTGACCAATACGCAAAAGGGGATTTGGTCCTAATACAATTACCGACATGATTAATCCACAATGGGAATTAATCCTATGAATAAAATAACAATATTAATAAGAATACTCTTTGCAGTTACATTATTTCAACATATCCATAGTATGTTGACTTCATATCTACTACCACTATGCCCCAATATTCATTACTCAAGTCTGTATTCAAATTTATGAGGTTAAGTAGCAGCTACAAATGTTTATATAACATATTCCACAACCACTGAAGTTTGAAGTCCACTTTGAGAGGTTCAGTAGCATCTGGCGATGGTTCTGCAACATTTTCCACAACTAATAGTTAAAAACAAAGCAAATTCATATAATCTACAACTTCCCTAAGATTAACGTAAATCTATTAGAAATGTGATTAAATATACCTCAAGGCCTTTCATCTTCAAAATAAGCAACAAAATGGATAATGACAAGACAAAATATATGCAAAAGGATACAAGATGAAAAGGAAAATATAGTAAAAAATGTCTAGAATGGAGGCCCATCAGTAGGCCTATTGAAATGAGGAGGTTGGGGGGTATCCATGATGGTTATTCCTATTGATAATATCGTAGTTGTGGGAAGTATTAACCTCTATGTGTAACCTTTGACGAGACTAGAATAGTCTAGGAAGCAAGAGAAACCCTAAAACGTTGGATAATAACCATAAAAGGCAAGTCAGCTCAAGATAATAATTTATATTAAATTATTATCCTCCATAAGTACAAGTCAGCCCAGTTAGGTCACTCGGAAGACTATAAATAAGAGGGCACTAGACCTCATTTGATACACACTCTAACAGCTCACATAGACTAGTGGTGCACAAGTTTTGGAATTGGAGTGCAGCTGCAGCTACTGCAACTGGGATTTTGGCTTTTGGTTATGGTTGGACTTTATGCCTTAGTTATGGTTTGGATTCTTTGCTTGGTACGCTAACCTTGGAGAGAGAGATATGTTATCTTGGTTGGCTATTGGTTTTAAGGTTTGCTTCTGGAATTATTATGTTTGTCAAGGTTAAAGGTGCTCGGGGGTGGCTCCGTGCCTATGGTTGGGTGACAATATTGTTATATTGTCTATGGAAAAATGAGCACATCTCTTTATTTCTAACAAGTTATGGGCCCACACCACCTTCAAGACAGTCTAACCACTGGAAAGTAGTGCGACAGTTCTTTGTTAAGCTTGTTGTGGCACCAGTTACAGCTACAGCTAGGTTTTCTGATTATGTAGTTGCAACAAACCCTAACCCTTGCGTTCGGGCACTTTTGGTGAAGCATTTGACCTAATTCTTTGACATCCTAGTGCGCCATATCCTAGCGCACCTCTTGGTACTTTCAGCTAGAAAAAACGTTAGTTTTAAATTTTTGGTCAAAGTCAAAATCAAAGGTTGGATTTTGGTCAAATTGATTTTGTGGTCAAAGTTGAAATTTTAGAGTTTCTAGCTTGTTCTAATCATTTAATCTTCTGATTAAGTTTCTAATCTCTTCTTGTCAAGATGGTATCTAGTTTCAGATTGGAAGACAAGTTGGACGATGTTACAAGGTTTCAAAGGTATGCACTTGTATATGCTCTCTAAATTATATCATCTAGCAAAACATGAGTGTGTTTGCAGAGAAAGTACTAGAGACCTTGTCCAAGTTTTAATCTTAGATTCAGTGGATTTAAAAGAACAAGCACACCCTCCCTAGCAAGTGAGGCTTCAGTTTCCAGGTTTGATTAAATTGTTAAAGCTTCAAATTTGTATATATCAAGGGTGATAATTGCTACATCACAAATTATGAAAGCAACATTTGAAAGGTTCTATTATTGCTAGGTGCAATAAATACTTGACTGCATATTAATACCATTGATATAGATGTTTATTGTATGTGTTTGCAAAATGAACTAACATCTCCTCTAGATAGATATTTTTTTATGAACAATCCTTGCGGAAGTTGTCATAAAAGAAGTTTATAAGGATGACGCAACTGCCAGATGGGTAGCAATCAAAACAAATAGAAACAAACTTAAAGAGACTCTCTCAGATGGAGGGAGATGATCACAGAATCCCAAAAGAAGAGCATGCATATTTCTCATTCAAGCATGAAGTTGGGATTAGGAGGGAGCTAATCCCCAACAATATGATCCATTGAATAATCCATGAAGTATATTTCCATGTTCTTCATTGGAAGTAGCATCCATGATAAGCAACACGTGTTCAGCTTGACTATAGAAGAAGTATTTTTCGAAAAGAAGCCTTGAATATCCTTGGTTGTCCATCTACATTTATTTTCCTATGGAGGAAGGAAAAAGTTGGAGCCTTCAGGAAAGAAGGAAATGTAATATATAAAAGATTCCATGGACTCTATTAGTCCCTGAAGTTGCACTTGACTGCTAAGGGCAAGCTAGGGCATCATCGATTTATTGCAAAAGTGTTTTGAGGGTTTTATGATTTGGTTTTTTCAGTAAGGTGGTTGAAAACTGGTTCAAGGTAACAAAATAACATGAAAATCAAGATCAGAACATAGCATATCTCATTGACTGAATAAAAGGTGGACACATAGATGGATTAAACCAATTAAGAAAAAGGAAGATGAAGCCTTCAATTTGTCAACTTCACAAGAATTCTTGTCTCATAATGTCATAAAGAAACAAGACTATCAACTTGATATCAAAAACTTGAAAAATAATTTCTACAGTAAAATTTTCACTGTACAAATTAACAATCAAGAATCAAAAAGCATTGCAATCTGAATAATGAATTCAAGCAAGAAGAAAGAAATAACAGGGTAGAAAAGAGAGTCTAACCATCCATATGCCTTTGCTATTAAGTGTCAAATTGAACATAAATGCCTTTACAATAAGTTTCACAAAAAAGGTCCCCTGGATCTCCAATTTTTCGACCACCACATAGTCTTTCCTCTGTCTATTTAAACTATCTATAAAACTTCCAGATCCTATCATCTAGTATAGCTTTAATGACTAGATTCGAAAAGTATCTATCTACTAAGGTAGTTCACTCAAAAAGAGTTTCTACAATCCCAAAATAGATCACAGCTCAACAGCTTGATATTGTATGATATTGCCAGCATTTACATTTGATTCTACAAAATAGGAATTAGTTTGATTTAGTTAAACAGATCGAGGTCTTAGCATCTCACTGACCAAAAATGAGTAAGCATTGCCATATTTCCTGGAAAACATTTAAATCATGATTGTAGCAAATCTCCATGTAACCTTTAGGATATAATCACAGCAGTAGCTTTAGCATTTTTCTGTTTGAGCTTTGTGGTAAGCACGACATTGTGCCAATAGAGACTGAAGTTTATCTCCCTGAGTTCTTTGAGCAATGCCCTTTGCTCTTTCTTCTTCTTTTTAAAACCTTGAATCCTTTCTTGTTGGCGAGCATTCCATTGTTCTATTTGTGCCTTTTCCTTCTTTAACTGTCTCGTTGTTTTCTGAAACTTCTTGATCTTTTATTTATCAGTTCTGATTTTAACTCTAAATCCTAAGCATTCTTCAAAAGGTGCGGGTTCATTCAGGTTTAAGGCAACTTTGGGTTCTTTTGCTTTAACTTGGTACTTTGAGACTAATCCCGATTTATGTTCTTCATCAGAACTTGTTGAATCTATAGCTTCAGGCACATCTGATATGCGATCTGAGTCTTCAAAGTAATCATGTTTATTCTCAAGAGTTTCACTGATACCTTTAGCCATCTCTCTAGCTTTTGCTAATTTGGTTGAAGCTCTCGTTACAGGTCCTGTAGATGATGAAATCATTTTTTTACCTTTGTTGACTGGTTTCTTAGGCAATGAAGTTATTTTTTCCCTTTTCCTAGTACCTACTTCAGCATTCTCAGAGTCATCTTCTATAACTATGACATTTTCTTCTTTGATTGATGGATTAAACATGGCCTTTGACTTCAGTCTATACTTGTTGGTGACCCTAGTAGAACTCCTTCTGGGTTTTTGTGATACAGACACACCTTTAACCCTTTTCCCTTTGACTGCAGTACCCCTGTTACTAGTTGATGGCGATTCATTCTTGATTGTAGTTTGAGTATCAAAATCTTTATCTGAATCATTTTCCCTTTTAACATCTTCTTCAGAAAACGTTTCAATTTCTGGATCCCACCTAGGTCTTTTACTTCTGCTACTCCTCGTCACCCTGATATCAAGCATCTCCTCTTTCACAGGGGTTTCATCGATTGAAATATCTCGGCTCTGTGTAACAGTCTTTCCCCCTTTGCCTTTCTTTTGTTTATTGGACTATGTGTTAGAGTTTAAAGATTGTGTGAGCCAGCTCCAGGGCTTCTGTAATTCTCTCAAAGTAGACATAACTAAAGTTTTGATTAGGACTTGATGAAACAGACTACTCTTAGCATCGGTGGAAAGTGACTGCACTCTCTTTGACATCTTTGTCAAGCTTTTGAGTAGAAAAAAAGAGAGATTTAAAGGGTAATCACCATTTAAATGCATTAGTATCCTAATGTGGTAGATATAGACCTGTGAGAATCTACTTTCACAGGTGATATACCTGTGGATAACGACCATAGAAATGTGCCATTCGGGTCGAATCCATCTACGAGGTACTCCCCTTTTCCAATTCAGATTTTGCTTATCTGGAAGCAGGAATTGGTTTACAAACTCTGTAACCACATGCTCTTTCTTCCACCATCTTTCTCCTCCAACCACCAACCTGCAATCCTTTGCAATTGTCTGCTCTGTCACTAGCATCAACATCTTACCGATCTCCACCTCGTGACCATCAAAATTCAGAGCGAACTCCATGGAGACCTACTCATCATAACCTTGAAAAGTGGTAAGGAATTCAAACCACCTAGCGTCCCTGAACCTTTGAGCCATCTGAGGATAAGCTTCAAGAAGTTCGGCACCCTCTGATTCTATTCTAACTACCTGTCTGCTCCTCTTTGGCGCCATCAAAACACAATTCTGTAACTATTGTCCTCGGGTTCCAAATTCGCCACCTGCAATCTATTAGTGTATAACGTTCCTTTGAGCGAATACCGACGTCTAAATTCAGCAAAATCAGACAGGTATAATATAATGATCATTGAGAATTGGGTGATTTAAAATGAGTCATGCGCAGGTACACAGCAATCGGATTATGAAACGGTTTGAATCAGTAAATGATTCCAAGCTATTGTGAACGCATGCGAACTCTCAATCCACGATTCATGTCATCATAACGAAATCTGGATGGCAGGAACGTATCAAGGCATGATTATTTTGGCGCTACGGAAATCGCCTTATTCCCGTAACGTTATTAACGACTTACCAAAATTTGAATTTATGAAATTCAAACAGGCATATAAGGTGACACCTCATCTAAAACCATGTCTTTCAAAATCAAACTTAAATAAACTATTCAAAACTATAATGCAAACCATAAGACTCTAAAAACAAAAATCGAAATCAACTGGAAATAAAAAATGAAGCGTAGGTAAGAAGGGTTTAGGATAAGGGTTTCTCACTAAACAAGACAAAATTAGAGACTAACACTGGCTCCTTCTAAGGATGGAGTTTTGATAATAAACTCCAAGAACTGCATACCAATGTCTTTCCTTTATTTCTAATTCACTGATTCCCCTGCAACTGTCAGTCTTTTATTCTCAGCATAACTGTAAAAACAAGTCCATTGAGTATATGGAGTCTTTATTGAAAGGAAAACCTATTGTACTAACTGAAACCTAATGAGCCCTTAGAGAAAATAGTGCTTCAAGAACCTCCCATTCACTGGGCCCACAAAAATTTCAGTGTTGTCTAAATTATGCAGGAGAAAAGTGTTATTTTTCATTACCTTGGCTATCATGAAAGGACCATACCATAGGTTATCGAACTTTCCATGTTTTGCTTTATCCTCTCTCCTGGCATCCCATCTTAACACCAAATCCCCTTCATTGAAAACATCTTTCTTGGTTCCCTTATCGAATGTAGCCTTGATTTTGTTCTGATGAGCAGCATCTTTCTGATTAACCTATTCTCTGACCTGTTGAACTTCAATTATCTGAAAAATTCTTCTTTGGACATCATTGGGTTCCTCTAGCTCTTCTTGTAGAAACTTTGAGACTGGTAGGCCCAATTGAGTTGGAAGGATTGCTTATGTCCCATATACCATCTGGAAAGGAGATGTCCCAATAGACTTCTTGTTACTGATACAATCATAGTTTTATTGGAAGATTCAGCCAATCTGTTCCCTTGGGGATAGTAGGGAGTAGAATGAGCCAATTTTATACTATACTTATTGCAGAGTTCAATCATGGAATTTGATTTAAAATCCTGTGCATTATCAGTGACCAGTTTTTTAGGACAGTCAAACCTGGAAAAAATATATCCTTCTAGAAATTCCATGATTACCTTGTCTGTTGTATTCTGAGTCGGAATTGCTTCAATCCACTTCATAAAATAATCTGTGGTTGTAAGAATCCATCTATGTTGTCTTGAGGATGACGGATTAATCTCTCCAATGAAATCCAATCCCCACTGTTGAAACGGTCCATGGGCGATGATTGGTTTCAGAGGCAGAGATATAAGTTTATGCTTTCCAGCAAATTTCTGAGAAGGTTCACATGCCCTGACCTGAGAAAAAATATCTGAGAATATAGAACTGATCAGTGATAGCCTGCCCTAAGAATCTTGAAGGCAGTAACCTTCCAATGATGATGGCCTCCGCAGACACCATGATGCAGATCATGAAAGATTTGTTTGGCTTCCTTTTCGCCCACACACCTCTACAAAAACCCGTTGGGGTCTTTCCAAAACAGGGTCTGATCAACAATACAGTACTTTACAGCTCTCAACTTTAATGATCTGAATTTTGATTTATCGAACTCTGGGGGAGATTGAAAATTCAACAGAAAAAATACGATATCTTTGTACCATTTTGAAGAAACATACTTGTTGTTTATCTGTGAATTTATTTCTTCAATCTGGACAGAAGAGTCCTGTGTCATGTCTAAAATATGGTATAACCCAATTGCTTTGCAATTAAATTATGTCATTAATTTGGCGAGGCCTTGTCCTTTTATCAGCTGAGTAGGCTTTATGGTGAGATCGTATTCCAGGATTTTTGTTATCCATTTCCCTCGCTTTCCTTCACAATCAGGTTGAACCAATATTTCTTTGACTGCACTGTTTGGGACATAAGCTGTAATTTTAGATTGAAGAACATATACTCTGAAGGATTTTAAAGCCTTTACCAAGGCATAGGCCTGTTTTTCTATTAGATCATACTTCAATTCAGAGTCCCTGAGGGTTTTGCTAAAGAAGGAAATAGGTTTCTCATATCCTTGTTCATTTCTCTGCAAAAGAACAACAGCTATGGTATTTTATGATGCAAATGAAAAAATCATGAATGCTTTGGAATAATCTGGGCTAATTAGAACAGGTTCCTGAACAATAGCATGTTTGATCCTTTCAAAGGATTCTCTTGCTTCTGGTATCCACTTAATTTCTTCATCCTTTTTCAACATATCAGTGATGTACTTGACAATTTCTACAAAGTTAGGTATAAACCTCCTTAAAAAATTAATCTTACCAATGAATGACTGAATAGACTTTTTATTTCTCGGAATGTCGATTAGTTGAATAGACTTTACTCTTTCCGGATCTATTTTAATACCTTCAGGTGAAACGATGTGTCCTAGAAGCTTTCCTTCCTCCATGGAAAAATGTGATTTTTGGGGATTAAGTGATATGTCGTACCTCCTGCATTTCTCAAAGGTTTGCTTCAAGTGTTGTAAATGTTCTTCATCGGATGCCGAAAATATAGTGATGTCATCAAGGTAAATAACCACAAACCTGTCTTTCTCCCCACTTTGAAATGTGGCTCCGGCGTTCATCAATCTGAAAGGCATCTTTTCGTACATAAAGGTGCCCCAAGGAGTGGTAAAAGTTGTTTTCTTTTTGTCCTCTTCCATTACTGATATTTGATTGTACCCTGAATATCCATCAAGCATAGAGATTCACTTTGAGCCGACAACTCTTTGTCAGATATAATCCATTTTTGGTAATGGATAATTGTTTTCAGAGAGCACCTGTTTAGATTCATGAAGTCTACACAGAGCCTTATCTCTCCATTATTTTTTCTGACAGGTACAAGGTTGGATATCCATTCTAAGTATCTCAGTGGCATTATGATTTTTGCTTCCAGCAACCTTTTCAGCTCCTTTTCTATTATAGGTAACAGTAAAGGATTAAATTGCCTGAACTTTTGTTTAACAGGTTTTGATCCAGGTTTCAGAGGAATTTTGTGTTGAATAATCTCTGAATCAAACACCTTTAGATCTTCATAATACCATGCAAAAATGTCTAAATAATGTTTCATTAATTCAACATATGCTTCTTTCTGTTTTTGTGACAGTTTCCTAGATATTTTTACCAACCTGGGATTTGCATCCGGACTAATGTCACAGTCTACTACATCTGTTTCTTCTGTTTGGATAACAGCCTTCCTGGAAACATCATTATGATCGAACAGCCTTTCTAGTGGAACCAAACCCTTGGGCAGATGGTTTGTCTTCAGTTCAATGATTTTGTGGCCAACAATTGTATCTTGAAGGACTTCTGCAGCATGTATTTCTGCTTCTCCATCTTCATTATCTCAATCAATTGAAATGTTAGAAAACTCTTCAATAGTTTTCAAAAATCTTTGAATTTCCTCATCATCTTTAAAAACCTGCCAATGTTTTATATTATCCGGTATTGAAGGTCTGTTTCTGACTTCAACTTCAAATTTCAGATTAGGGAACATCAGAGTTTTAAAGTTGCTAGTTGCAAGTGCCAAAGAGTCGACCTGCTGATTCAAATTTTTGTGCACAAAAGTAATATTAAATGCCGAAAAGAAATTATCCACATAGTCCCACACCTCATTTATGTATTGTTTTAACCTTTGCTGTTTGGTTTGGTATATATTCTTTATTTGGTGAATAATAAGTTCTGAGTCTCCAAAAACAGACAGTTTATCTACTCCCATATCTCTAGCAACTTTCAAACCTAACAACAAAGCTTCATACTCAGTGATGTTATTAGTAGTGTCAAATTCAAGTTTATATGACATGGGGATAACCTCCTTGGTAGGGGAAATGAAAACAATACCAGCTCCAGAACCTTCTTTAGAACATGCTCCGTCAAAATACATTTTCCAAACAAAATTGTCTTTACTGTCTCCCACCGCAGTTGTTGACTTTCTGACTGATACTTCTGCCATTTCCTCACTCATATGAAAAATAGAAGAACCCAGATCATATTCTACAGCATATATAGGATTATTAGTGGGATTATTGTGATCACTTACCAAATAAGCCAATCTAACTTCTCTGTATAATCTTCGTTGTTCCCCACCAAAAACAGGTATGGTTGCATAGCTAAGGTCCATCTGTAGAATACCACCTACCTTCTTAGCCCAAGATCTTGAAAGAAGCATTCCAAATTTTGGTGGTATGTCAGCCACAATAACATCTAATACCACACTTTTCATAGGTAATTGGGAAAGAGTAACAACCACATCTTTCATAACTCCAAGGCAGTTGACTTTCTTGGAGTCAAAAGAATATAGATCATGATACGGTCTAGTAATGTCCAACCCTAATTCTTCCATCACCACCTTAGGCATTACATTATGCGAGGCACCAGAATCCATTAAGCAGTTGTGCAATATCTTGTCATGGATATTTAATGAAATGTAAAAAGGTGGAGAGGCATCAATTCTATCTTCAATGTGAGGTCCAATAGTTATAGTAGGGTTTTCATCCTCTAGATTGACTGTATCTGAAAAGGTGACATGAGTTGGAGCCTGTAGAGCCTTGAGGATGGTCTTTCTGAAAGGTTTTGTTTTCATGAGTTCTAATAATGGCACTGAAATCTTGATTTTGTTGATTTTGTGTTCTAAACTAAAAGCAGAAACATTTGTATCTGGTTCCTTTATGTCAGCAGTACTATCCTTGGCAGGTTGTTTCAATGGTTGATCAACTTGGATCTTGGGAACACCCTTGATAATTATTGTCTTAACTGGAGTATTGGCCTTCTTTGTGGAAACAGGTGTATCCACTTTAGGTGCATTCGAACCAGATCTGAAATTGTATTTTTTCCTTTTAGGTTCCTGTTGGACGATCGCATCTTCATCCCCTTCCTCAAACTGATTTGTAATCAAAGCATCTTCATAATCCTGATGTGTCACATGTAGAGGAGATGATTCAAAATCATTCAAATGAACTGCAGGGTCTTCTTCTATATCATCCTCATTCTCCTCCTCATCTACTGCATTATACTGAAAAGGAGGTAAAACCTTTTGATCATCCTGGTTTTTTCTTTCTCTTGATAAGATTTGAGGTACATTGTTCGGTCTCCTGAACTGATTTGGATTTTTGTAACCACCCTCCTGTACAGGTCTACTGGGTTGTTTTTGTTCTATCTTCAACCTTGCCATTTCAGATGTCAAAGTCTTCAGCATCTTAGCCATTTCATCCATTTTAGAATCAGATGTTGAATTAGAAGATGAAGGCAACTCTTCCTTTTGCTTTTTTCTGTATCTATCACTTCTAGACTTCAATTTGTCTACTGCTAATATGTTAGATTCTACCTCGATAGCAGCATCTTGTGTCAAGCTAAGGGTAGTGGTTCTTCTTTCCCTAAGCAACAAGGAAAATTCGGCATCGAATGCATTGGCAAAAGTGATTTTAGCTGATGTCTCTGAAGGTTTTATCTCCTCTGGAATTTTACCATACATCTGGTTGAACCTTTTAGTAAAATCAGGTATTGATTCACCTTGTTTCCTCCCTAAAGCACCGAATTCGGTGATGTAGTATAGAAAGTCCTTTTTGTCTGCCCAGTGTTTAAGAAAGGCATCATCTAAGGCTACGATATCAGCTATTGAATTAGGAGGCAAACTCCTGAACCACTTTCTTGCTTCCCCGTTTAGACTTTGCACAAATAGTCTCATCCACACATCAGCATGCTCTACATTGAAATTATCTACAAAACTATAAAATGAACTCAAATGCTCTTCAGTAGTGACTGATCCATCTCCATTGAATCTGGGCAAGTATCCCATATAATCATTTGCTGGAAAGGCATACATGACTTGTGGAAGAACCAAGGGAGCATACCTTGTTGCAACTATTTCGTCCATTCTGTCTGCAGCCATATTAAATATTTTTGGAGCTCTGGGAGTGAGTAAGATTGGTGATGCTGAAGGAGGAGGCGCCCCTTGTGTATCACAACTTATATGTATTGTTACTAAGATTGATTTTTAACAGATAAGGATTTCTCTTATGGACTATGATCAGCTAATGGGGTGAGAAACATAGGGTTCTCAAAAGAAAAATAATGTGATCTAAAATCCCCGGATGAGACAGATCCAAGAGATGACGAAGATGTCTCTGGTTCGCTCTTAATACATGTGTTGTGACCTCTCGAAGTTTCAGTCACAGGCAAGATGTCTGGACACTCCTGTTTAATGAGTTCAATAAGTAACTTCCTTTGTTCTAAATTTAATTCTGAAATAGTTGAAGGGAATGAAACTATATCAGACTCAATAACAAGTTTAATTTCACTTTCAGGATTCACATCTTCATTTAATTGGGTTTTGATGATTTCAGAGGATTATGCTTGAGAACTTTCTGAAGATAATTTTCCCTTTAAGAGTGAAGACTGACCGGAAAGAACTTTAGGTTTTCTTAGTAACTTTTCAGGATCTGGAACTGCTGCAACAGGCTCGAGATCTTGATTTTTCCTGGTTAATGGTCTCTTATTAAATGATGAAGAATTTAGAGGAGTTTTAGTTCCTTTACCTTCTCTTTTCGGAGCCAGAATTACCACAGAGGAGTCGCCAGGTGAATAATCACAGTCTTAAATAATGTCCAAAATCTTGTTCACCACCAAGATCTGAATGTAAACTTGTCATTTCCCCAGGGAAGATCTCTTCATTTCTTCATCCTCGGCAACGGCGCCAAAAATGTTAGTCCCTAAAGTTGCACTTGACTGCTAAGGGCAAGCTAAGGCATCATCGATTTATTGCAAAAGTGTTTTGAGGGTTTTATGATTTGGTTTTTTYAGTAAGGTGGTTGAAAACTGGTTCAAGGTAACAAAATAACATGAAAATCAAGATCGGAACATAACATATCCCATTGACTGAATAAAAGGTGGACACATAGATGGATTAAACCAATTAAGAAAAAGGAACATGAAGCCTTCAATTTGTCAACTTCACAAGAATTCTTGTCTCATAATGTCATAAAGAAACAAGACTATCAACTTGATATCAAAAACTTGAAAAATAATTTCTACAGTAAAATTTTCACTGTACAAATTAACAATCAAGAATCAAAAAGCATTGCAATCTGAATAATGAATTCAAGCATGAAGAAAGAAATAGCAGGATAGAAAAGAGAGTCTAACCATCCATATGCCTTTGCTATTAAGTGTCAAATTGAACATAAATGCCTTTACAATAAGTTTCACAAAAAAGGTCCCCTGGATCTCCAATTTTTCGACCACCACATAGTCTTTTCTCTGTCTATTTAAACTATCTATAAAACTTCCAGATCCTATCATCTAGTATAGCCTTAATTACTAGATTCGAATAGTATCTATCTACTAAGGTAGTTCACTCAAAAAGAGCTTATACAATCCCAAAATAGATCACAGCTCAACAGCTTGATATTGTATGATATTGCCAGCATTTACATTTGATTCTACAAAATAGGAATTAGTTTGATTTAGTCAAATAGATCGAGGTCTTATCATCTCACTGACCAAAAACGAGTAAGCATTGCCATATTTCCTGGAAAACATTTCAATCATGATTGTAGCAAATCTCCATGTAACCTTTAGGATATAATCACAGCAGTAGCTTTAGCATTTTTCTGTTTGAGCTTTGTGGTAAGCACGACATTGTGCCAATAGAGCCTGAAGTTTATCTCCCTGAGTTCTTTGAGCAATTCCCTTTGCTCTTTCTTATTCTTTTTAAAACCTTGAATCCTTTCTTGTTGGTGAGCATTCCATTGTTCTATTTGTGCCTTTTCCTTCTTTAACTGTCTCACTATTTTTTGAAACTCCTTGATCTTTTCTTTATCAGTTCTGATTTTAACTCTGAATCCTGAGCATTCTTCAAAAGGTGCAGGTTCATTCAGGTTTAAGGCAACTTTGTGTTATTTTGCTTTAACTTGGTACTTTGAGACTAATCCCGAGCTATGTTCTTCATCAGAACTTGTTGAATCTATAGCTTCAGGCACATCTGATATGTGATCTGAGTCTCCAAAGTAATCATGTTTATTCTCAGGGGTTTCACTAATACCTTTAGCCATCTCTCTAGCTTTTGCTAATCTGGTTGAAGCTCTCGTTACAGGTCATGTAGATGATGAAATCATTTTTTTACCTTTGTTGACTGGTTTCTTAGGCAATGAAGTTCTTTTTGCCCTTTTCCTAGTACCTTCTTCAGCATTCTCAAAGTCATCTTCTATAACTATGACATTTTCTTCTTTGATTGATGGATTAAACATGGCCTTTGACTTCAGTCTATACTTGTTGGTGACCCTAGTAGAATTCCTTCTAGGGTTTTGTGATACAGACACACCTTTAACCCTTTTCCCTTTGACTGCAGCACCCCTGTTACTGGTTGATAGCAATTCATGCTTGACTGTAGTTTGAGTATCAAAATCTTTATCTAAATCATTTTCCCTTTTAACATCTTCTTCAGAAAACGTTTTAATTTCTGGATCCCACCTAGGTCTTTTACTTCTGCTACTCCTCGTCACCCTCATATCAGGCATCTCCTCTTTCACAGGGGTTTCATCGATTGAAATATCTCGGCTCTGTGTAACAGTCTTTCCCCCTTTGCCTTTCTTTTGTTTATTGGACTGTGTGTTAGGGTTTAAAGATTGTGTGAGCCAGCTCCAGGGATTCTGTAATTCTCTCAAAGCAGACATAACTAAAGTTTTGATTAGGACTTGATGAAACAGACTGCTCTTAGCATTGGTGGAAACTGACTGCACTCTATTTGACATCTTTGTCAAGCTTTTGAGTAGAAAATAAGGGAGATTTAAAGGGTAATCACCATTTAAATGCATTAGTATCCTAATGTGGTAGATATAGACCAGTGAGAATCTACCTTCGCAGGTGATATACATGTGGATCACGACCAGAGCAGTGTGCCATTCAAGTTGAATCCAGCTACGAGGTACTCCCCTTTTCCAATTCAGATTTTGCTTATCTGGAAGCAGGAATTGGTTTACAAACTCTGTAACCACATGCTCTTTCTTCCACCATCTTTCTCCTCCAACCACCAACCTGCAAGCCTTTGCAATTGTCTGCTCTATCACTAGCATCAGCATCACCGATCTCCACCTCATGACCATCAAAATTCAGAATGAACTCCATGGAGACCTGCTCATCGTAACCTTGAAAAGTGGGAAGGAATTCAAACCACCCAGCGTCTATGAACCTTTGATCCATCTGAGGATAGGCTTCAAGAAGTTTGGCACCCTCTGGTTCTATTCTGACTACCTGTTCGCTCCTCTTTGGCGCCATCAAAACACAATTCTGTAACTAGTGTCCTCGGGTTCCAAATTCGTCACCTGCAATCTGTTAGTGTATAACATTCCTTTGAGCGAATACCTACGTCTAAATTCAGCAAAATTAGGCAATTATAATATAATGATCATTGAGAATTGGGTGATTTAAAATGAGTCCTGCGCGGGTACACAGCAATCAGATTATGAAACGGTTTGAATCAGTAAATGATTCCAAGCTATTGTGGACGCATGTGAACTCTCAATCCACGATTCATTTCATCATAATGAAATCTGGATGGCAGGCGCGTATCAAGGCATGATTATTTTGGCACTACGGGAATAGCCTTATTCCCGTAGCGCTATTAACGACTTAGCAAAATTTGAATTTATGAAATTCAAACAGGCATATAAGGTGACACCTCGTCTAAAACCATGTCTTTCAAAATCAAACTTAAATAAACTATTCAAAAACTGTAATGCAAACCATAAGACTCTAATAACAAAAATCGAAATCAACTGGAAACAAAAAATGAAGCGTAGGTAAGAAGGGTTTAGGATAAGGGTTTCTCACTAAACCAAAACAAAATTAGAGACTAACAGACTCCAACATTAAAGAGAAACATGAGGAAGAACATGAAGATTCCAAGAAAGAAAGAAAAGTCAGAACAACCAATTGAACCAGTTTGAACCCACTAAAAGCAGTCAAGCAGAAGAAATGGAAGGAAGCTGTGATGAAGAACAATGTATGTGGGAAATTGTGAAAAAGACTTTAGCATTGAGAGATACAAGGCGAGAATCAAGACTAGAGGGTTTTCCCAGAAGGAGGGAGAAGACTATGATGACATCTTGTTCCAGTAACCAAACATACCTCTACCTGAGCCATTATATCTCCTGCAGTATCCATGGGTTGAAGTTTACATCAGATGGATGTAAAGATTGTTCTTCTCAACTGAGTAATTAAAGGAGAAGCATATAGAACAACCTCAACGTTTTGAGGTATACCAGAAAGAGACCCATGTAGGAAGATAGAAGAAGACCTTGTACGGATTCAAGCAACCTGGTGCAGAGCCTCTCATGTACAGCAAAAGTATGGTGAAAACTTCCTATGACAGAGGAAGTGTATTGAAATGACTCTTCAGAATTTCAGGATGATGGATTGCAAATCTTTGGCAAACTTCCATGATGACAGATCTGAAGAAGATGAGAGACTCTGATCTGGTAGACCCGTCTCTGTATCAACGATTGATTGGCTCATTAATTTATTTGGAGAATACTCAATCAGATAATTGCCTTGTGAGACATTTGAGTTATGATATACAGGTGCATGGATTTATCGATTCAGATTCGGAAAGGAGTGCAGATGACAAAAGAAGTGCTACTTGGATATGTTTCAGTTTGAGCTTTGCCACGATGTCATGGGCTAGCACGAAACAAAAGTATGTTGCACTAAAGCACTACAAAAGCAGAGTATATTGCAGCGTGGCATGCTTGTACAGAAGCAGTGTGGCTTTGTAAACTAGTTTCTGGACTGTTTGATTAAATGTTGGATTCGACCGTGATATATTGTGATAATAAGAGTTGTGTGAAGCTTTCAGAGAACTCGATGTTCCATGATAGGTTGAAGCACATTGAGATCGAGTATTATTTCGCCCATGATAGAGTCTATAGGGGAGTAGTGGTTCTCCAGTATATCTTAACAGATGAGCAGATAACAGATATTTTGGAAAAGCCTCTATCCAAGATGAAAAGTTTGCGTACTTAAGGGACAAGTCCGTACTCGTGGAGATGACTTCCTTATTGGAAAAGGAAGAGATTACTCCCAGGTTGGGAGGGAGCATTGATATGTGATTGATTTATGGGCAGTGATTTTCCAGTTCGGAAAATGGTCCAGGTTGGGCAGTTCCTTTCTAGTCCGTAAAGTGGTTCGATATTTCTGACGGACAGTGATTTTCCAATTCAAAAAATGGTCTAGATTGGACAGTCATTTTCGTAATGAAAATGGTCTGATATATTGTTGATGTACCATAGACAGTGATTCCCCTTGTGGCGAGTGTGGGGGAATGGTCTAGGACATTCATTCTTCTTGGAAGTCATTATGAGTAGTGGTCAAGTAGAATGGTCTGCGTCATCGGGAAATCATTCTTTCGAAGTTCACAGTTGTGAGCAGTTTCGAAGAATGGTTCATTTTGGAGGTTGGTGCAGGACATTCATTTCCTTAGGAAATAGTTCGGACAGTCATTCCCTAGGGAAAACTCATTCTCTCAAGGATTATGTGTCTTTGGACAGTAGTTGTATCTTATTGTGGTGGATGTGTTCCATTGGTTGTGACTATGTCTGACTGGTTAGTAGTCGTGTGCTACTAGGAGTGGTTGTGTACCACTGGATAGTAGTTGTATACTACTATGAATAGACACGGTTATCTTCTATTGGATGGCATTGTTTTGATTGCCATAGAGACTACCACTGGTGTTGGAGATGATTTCGAGCTAGATGGATAGTCAGTGTGATGATGGAAAGACATTCTCCAGGTGGAGAATGGTCTAGGCAGGACAGATTGTTGGTGGATAGACATTCTCCATGTGGAGAATGGTCCAGGTTGACAGATTGTTGATATACCATGGACAATTATTCTACTAGGACGTATGTCCGGATTAGAAGAATGGTCCATCTCCCTGAGTTCACAGTAGTGACCATAGTGGAGAAATTGGTAAACAACATGCATTTTCTATGAGTTCACAGTCGTGGCCGGAGGGGAAATGGTCCAAGACAGTCATTCTTCTAGGATGTATGTCTGGATTAGAAGAATGGTCCTTGTTGTAATATCCCCCGACAGTGCCCCAGTTATATTATGAATTATAATCACGTTTATGAACTGTAATCATGTTTTGTAGGCTGGTGAGCCGAGTATTGATAAGTTGGTGGGCTTATGTGTTTATTAGGCTGGAGAGCCTAAGTGTTAAGGCCAGAACCTTGTTTTTGTATATGTAATTATGCAGAACATTAATAAAAATATAAACATCGTTGCGTGCAGACCGACCACGAAGAAAGAGTGATGGGGGAATAAGCTTCCACAGAGTGGGTAAGGAAAAGGGGGTTGAAAGGTTGGAAGAGAGGTTAAGCTTAGGGGCTTAAGTCTTTGGGAATAATAATTTATTATTATTCCAAAAGCTATGTGAAATGTATGTTTTTATCCTAAGTTCTTGGAAGGGGGAACGTGTGCAAAAGGGAACGCATGCTAATGGAGCGCATGCAGCGTCATGGGAAACATGTGTCGGCCCAGGCACATGTAATTTAACCCAAGAATTGAGTCGTGATGGGGGTTCGTCCTCCATTATGTCGTGGGTTGTCTGAAACCGAGAATCTCGTCTGATCTCTGTATGCCTCACGCAGCTCTGAGACCCGAAGCCGATGATGTTTTCTTGAGAAGCCAATACACCCTATGTCTGAACTGTTGAGTATGTGTCTGACCTCTGCGTGGATTTCTTGTCACACATCCTAAAAACCGGTGTTACCTGAACCGTGTTGTGTCTTAGTGGCCTGTTGTCGTTTTCTGGACATCCACACCCAATTTTCTTGTTGTTGCGATCACCCGTGAGTTAACCAAAAATTGTTGTTGTTGTTGATTCCTGAACTTGCGGGAATTGAGTTGAAAACCGGTTGAAGAATCGGGTTGTCAGGCCCGTGGTAGAAGAGGTAGGTTGTCAGGCCTGTGAGCAGCTCTCTCTCCAGGTGAGAGAGTCTATTGGGAAGTGGTTTTCTCCTAGAGAGAGTCCAGCACTAGCTACAGAGCTCTGAGAATTCCTGATCCGACCTGTTTCTGAGACCCAAAGAGGGAGGTGAAGCATCGATGGACTTTTCTTGTGAAGGTGTATACTCCCGGATGGAACAGGCATGTGGAGAATGAGATTCCATGAGTAGTGAGCGTAAAAAGGCTCCTGGAGAGAATATTTGTGGTTGCTCTGTGCAGTTTTCCTGTAACCTCAGCCTAGTCTAGGATTCCCTTGCCCTAGGTGGAGCTTGGTCCCAGCTCGAGGGTGATCCACTGCTAAGCGTGATGAGCAGCGTGGTCTAAGGCTGGGAGGTTCGTGGAAGGTTTGCACGTAGTTGGTGGAGTTACTACAGTTTCAAAGATAAGTATCATTATGTGTTTAATTTCAATTAAAATGCATGTCTATGATTCTTGCAATATTATCATGTATTCCGTTGCAATCATAAGTTATTGTTAATTCCATTATTTATGTATGTTAGCAGTAATCTTGTGATTACTATGTATTGTTTAGTTAAATGTGTTAATTTGATTTAATGCATGTTATATATATATATATATATATATATATATATATATATATAAGTATGAGAATGTTTTCGTGAAGTAGCGTTGCCCGGCAGTGGGAGTGATGGTTGGGGACGTTACAATATGGTATCAGAGCATGGTTACAGCATTGAGCCTGGATGGGCCATGTTAGTGGAAGTCGAAGCAAGAGTTTCAAAAGGAGTTGTTGTCGAAATGGACAAAAACTCAAGTTCTAACCCAAGGATTCAACATTGAGCCTGAATTGGTTGGATAAGTGGTCTTTAGACCTGAGGTTTCGAGTGGAAATGGCTTCCGGATGGAACCAATTTCGAACCTTAGAATGTTTCTGAGTGCCAAGGGGTTACTTGATTGTGTTAAGAAGGTCAGAAGGAGTAGCGGTGTTGTAAAACCACGATAGAAAGTGGTATTGGACCGCAAAGTAATGTGGGTCGTGGGATCTGATCGGAAAGAAAGGAATCCTTTTTACGACCATCAAATCCGAAGAAGGTGGAGAAAGGATATCCTGGAAGCCTTTCGGAGTTCGGCAATTGGGAGAAGCAAGGTGCACTGAGGTGCAAACTTCTGAAATCCGAAGCTCCGAGGTTCTGGAAGAGATCTACATCGTAGATCTCAGAAGAATCTTGATCGTTAGATCTCGTGGCAAATCATAATTTCGAAATTCAGCTATCGGGAGAAGTGGGATGTGCTGATGCACAAACTCCCGAAGCCCGAAATTACGAAGTCCCGAAAAGTTGAAGTAGCGGGTCATGTTGATGCCACTTGGATGGACGTGGACACATGGGATGTGTGCCACGTGCCAGTGGGCCCCGAAGGAAAAGTAGACGCAGTGGGGTCGAATGGCGTCACCTGAGGTAACGTGGACCTTCTTAAGTACACCACGTGTCACCACCGTGGTTGGTGACAGCTGTGTTGTGGGCTCGAAGGCCAGAAAGGTCGGGAGTTGGAGAGGGAAGCGAGTGTGGGAGCCTCCAGGACCGAAATCTCGAACCCCCGAGACCCGAAACTCCGAAGTCTCGATTAGAGAACCTTGAGATCTAGCGCTTGGTCACGACCCATGGTCGTGTGGGTTGGGGAAACTGAGAGAAAAGGGCTAAGGCCTGAGTTTCCTACAGAGTCGAGCAAAGCTTGAAAAATTCATGAAAATTGAACGTTTCCATGAATCAAATTTGTTTATGAATGATGTGAGATTTGTTAAGAAATGATGGCCTGACAAATTCCGGTTGTCTGCACATTGTGATGCAGAAGTTCAACAAGTACTAGAACCGAATACAATTGCCACTGAGTGCAAAATAAATGGAAGGGGCACGGACTGCTTCCAGTTCTGAGGATGAAGCAAAAGGAATGGATGTTCATTTGGGAGTTGAAGGATCGAACTCCAATGGCCATGGAGAAGAGATAGATAAGGAAGGAAACATGAGGAAGATCATTGAAGGATTGCAAAAAGATGCCCAAACTCACCGAGCAGATAGAATAAATCTCAGAAAAGCTCAGGAAAAACAAGGTGAATTCAACGTAAAGTTGTTAAAGAGTTTGGAGAGAATAGAAAAGAAGTTGGATAAGGAGAGTGACTCGAGCAGAATAGGGAGTCACTAGACTTCTGAGGGAAGAAGGTCGAGGAGTGTTGGTAGACACCATCATCACTCCCAAGGTCGCTCCAAGAGAAGGGCACGTAGTAGTTCAAGCCCATCTCCTACTAGAAAGAATAGGAGATCTAGGGTGGATGAGCTGAAGGGCGAAATGAATAAGATTAAGCCTCCCACGTTTGATGGAGATCATAAGGAGGAAGATGCGGAAACATCGTTGCTTGGCATGAGGAAATATTTCCAACTACAAAACTATTCCTCTAATGTAGAAGGTAGAATTGTGATGTATCAACTGAAAGGAAAAGCATCCATGTGGTGGGATCAGCTTGTGCAGGTGAAGCACATTAGAGAGAAAGATATCACTTGGAAAGAATTCAAGAGGTATTTCGAGAAGAAATACTTGACTAAGAGATATTATGACAAAAAGATGAAGGAGTTATTTGAACTCAAGTTAGGCAGCATGACCATTGATGAATACGAATGTAGGTTTTTAGAATTGTTGAAGTATGTTTCGTTCATCAAAGAGGAGACTCTCAAGATTCAAAGGTATCTGAGTGGACTGCCACCTTCCATCAGTGACAAGATATAGTATGATGACCCTAGGACCGTGGAAGAAACGATAAGAAGAGAGAAATTCTTATATGAACAACAAAGAGAAAAGCCTACCTTTCGGAAGGCTTGGGACGACCAGAAGAAGTTCAAGAAAGAACAGAGGCACAAGGGAAACAAACCTCCCTTTTTCAAAAATAGTCTTCAAGGACAACCATCGTTTAGAGAGCCGAGAATGGCTGACATAGGGGAACAAAGGCCAAGACAGACGCCCATTCAGTGTTGGGGTTGTCAGGGAAACCATAAGTACAGAGATTATCCCCACAAAAATGGCAAAGTGAGAGTTGTCCATAATGTTCAGCAAGCTTAAATAGTGGAGGACATGGGTAGTAGAATGCCAAGGATCTATGCAGCCCTGGGCAACAAGCAAGCTAAATTTCAGTCGCACATGATTGAAGTAGAAGGTATGATCAACAACCATGCCTTCACTATTTTAATTGATTCAGGGGCTAGCCATAGTTATATAGATCCTAGAGTGGTAGAAAGTTTGCATTTGTCGAGAAGAAAACATGAAAAATCTTTGTTAGTGCAGTTGGCTACAGGAACCAAGAGAAAAGTCAGTGAGTTAGTTAAGTCATGTCCAGTGGACATGAATGGATTGAGCACAAAGGCTTAATTGAATATTTTGCCTTTAGGTTCTTATGACTGTCTAATTGGGATGGACTGGTTGGACCAGCACCATGCCATCTTGGACTGTCGTAATAAGGCATTCACTTGCCTGGATGAGGAAGGGAATCGGAGAACAATCGAAGGAATTCCCAGAGTTGTTGCTATCAGAGAAATCTCAGCAATGTAGTTGAAGAAGTGCTACAGGAAAGGTTGTCAATTATTTGCAGCCCGTGTGGAGGAAACACCTAAGGATAAGGTGTCAAGTATTGGAGATCATGCGATACTAAAGGAGTTTGAAGATGTATTCCAGGAGGTACAAGGATTACCTCCGAAAAGATATATTGACTTCTTTGTAAACTTGATGCCTGGAGCAGCTCCAATGTCGAAAGCTCCTTACAGAATGAGTACGTCAGAGCTGAAAGAGTTGCAATTGCAGCTTGAAGAGCTTCTGAAGAAGGGGTATATACACCCAAGTGTGTCACCTTGGGGTGCCCCGGTCTTGTTCGTGAAGAAGAAGGATGGGACACTGAGATTGTGTATCGATTTCAGACAATTGAACAAAGTAATTGTAAAGAACAAATATCCTCTGCCGAGGATTGATGACCTCTTTGATCAGTTGAAGGATGCGAAGATATTTTCGAAGATAGACCTCAGGTCGGGATATCACCAAGTAAGGATAAAGGATGAGACATCAACAAGACCGCCTTCAGAACAAGGTATGGTCATTACGAGTTCACAGTGGTGCCATTTGGGTTGTCAAATGCACCCATTGTTTTTATGTGCCTGGTGAATCGTGTATTCAAGGACTATCTAGACAAGTTTGTCATAGTCTTCCTGGATGACATCCTGGTGTATTCCAAGTCGGAGGAAGAGCATGAGCAACATTTGAGGATGGTTTTGCAGGTGCTAAGAGAGCACCAATTGTATGCCAAGTTGAGCAAATGCGCATTTTATCAAAAGCAGATCCATTACCTGGGGCATATTATTTCGAAGGATGGAATAGTTGTAGATCCTGAAAAGATTGAGGCCATTAGAGAATGGTCAGTGCCAAAGAATGTGACAGAAGTCAGATCCTTTATGGGTCTAGTTGGTTATTACAGAAGGTTTATCGCAGGGTTCTCGAGGATAGTTCACCCTATCACTTCCTTACAAAGGAAGGAGAAGTTTCAGTGGACAGATGATTGTGAGAAAGGCTTTCAGCAATTGAAGCAATTGTTAACCAATGCTCCAATCATAAGGATTGCAGATCCGAATGAAGACTTGGTGGTGTGCACAGATACATGCAAAGAAGGACTAAGAGGAGTCCTCAGTCAAAATGGATTCGTGAATTTTTATGAATCCAGAAAGTTGAAAGAGCATGAAAGGAACTATGCCACCCATGATTTGGAGTTGGCATCCATAGTGCACGCTCTAAAGAAATGGAGACATTACCTCATGGGAAGGAGGTTCGAACTGAGAACAGACCACAATGGTCTGAAGTATTTGTTTGATCAACCAACCTTGAATGCTAGGCAGAGTAGGTGGTTCGAGTTTTTGTGTGAGTATGATTTTGATATCAAGCATATCAAAGGGAAGGAGAATAAAGTGGTTGATGCACTCAGCAGAAGAGTATACAAATTACATGCTACAGCCATTAGCATGTACTGAACTGATATAAAGGGCAGAATTTTGGAAGCTGCAGATGTAGATTTGCAGTACATGGCGCTGGTAGCAAAGCTACAGCAAGGTGAGATGCCACAAAAAGTGGAAAATTATAAATTGGAAACAGATGGAACACTTTTGTACAAGAACAGAATTTATATACCTAATGTCCAGGACTTGAAACGTATGATTTTGCATGAAATTCATAATGTCTCTTATGCAGGGCACCCTGGATATCATAAAATCGTGGCAGCAGTCAAAAGCCATTACTTTTGGCCAGGTATGAAGAAAGATATTGTTGAATACATCGCCAGATGTATGGAGTTCCAGAAGGTTAACGCTGAGCACAGACACCCAGCAGGGTTGTTGCAACCTTTACCCATTCCTGAGTGGAACTGGGAAGTGGTGACAATGGATTTCATCACAGGATTGCCCAAAACCGGCAAGCAGCATGATTCAATCATGGTGGTGGTGGACAAGCTTACGAAAGCTGCCCATTTCATTATGTTAAAGACTACTCACAAGGAAACGGATGTTGTCGACATCTTTGTGAAGGAAGTGGCACGATTGCACGGAATTCCCAAGACAATTGTGTCTGACAGAGACCCGAAATTTACCTCAAATTTTTGGAAGGGGTTATTCAAAGGATTCAGAGCGAATCTAAACTTTAGCATAGCTTATCATCCTGAGTCTGATGGACAGACAGAGAGGGTGAACAGAGTAATAGAAGACACGTTAAAGAGATATGTGATGGACAAACCATCGAAATGGGAAAACTATCTGCACTTGGTAGAATTCGCCTACAACAATGGGTATCAAGCATCGTTGAAGATGAGCCCATTTGAAGCACTTTATGGCAGAAAGTGCAATACTTCAATAAACTGGGGTAATCTAGTTGATAGGGCAGTAGTTGGGCCAGAATTGCTCAAGGAAATGGAAGAACAAATGCTAAAAATTAAGCAGAATTTGAAAGCTTCCCAAGACAGGCAGAAGAGTTATGTTGATAAGAACAGAATCCACAAGGAATTCAAAGTGGGTGATCGTGTTTTTCTGAAAGTAAAAGCTAACATAAGTTCCTTGAAGCTGGAAACTGCGCCAAGTTGGCAGCCAAATTTTGTGGGCCATTTGAAATCCTAGAAAGGATTGGGCCAGTTGCATATCTGCTTGCATTACCTGCATCCATGACTGTACATAATGTGTTTCATGTTTTATTGCTTAAGAAATATATACTTGATGTTAATCATGTAATTGATTGGAATGTGATTCAGTTGGAGCAAGAAGGTGTCCTGCAAATGCATCCTATGCGCATATTGGACCGGAAAAGCAAACAGCTCTAGAATCGATCCATAGGACTTGTAAAGGTCCAGTGGACCTGGTACAGTCCTGAGAATGCGACATGGGAACATGAGGATGCTATGCGGGCAGAATACCTGCATCTTTTTGAAGATTTTGGAAATCTTGTTGATGTTATGTAAGAGTTGCACTAAGGACAGTGCAAAAATAAGGGGAGGGGATTGCAATATCCCCCGGCAGTGCCCCAGTTATATTATGAATTATAATCATGTTTATGAACTGTAATCATGTTTTGTAGGCTGGTGAGCTGAGTATTGATAAGCTGGTGGGATTATGTGTTTATTAGGCCGGAGAGCCTAATGTTAAGGCCAGGAGCCTGTTTTTGTATATGTAATTATGCAGAACATTAATAAAAATATAAACATCGTTGCGTGCAGACCAACCACGAAGAAAGAGTGATGGGGGAATAAGCTTCCACAGAGTGGGTAAGGAAAAGGGGGTTGAAAGGTTGGGAGATAGGTTAAGCTTAGGGGCTTAAGTCCTTGGGAATAATAATTTATTATTATTCCAAAATCTATGTGAAATGTATGATTTTATCCTAAGTTCCCGGAAGGGGGAACGTGTGCAAAAGGGAACGCATGTTGATGGAGCCCATGCAGCTTCATGGGCGACATGTGTCGACCCAGGCACATGCAATTTAACCCAAGAAGTGAGTTGTGATGGGGGTTCGTCCTCCATTCTGTTGTGGGTTGTCTGAAACCGGGAATCCCGTCTGATCTCTGTATGCCTCACGCAGCTCTGAGGCCCAAAGCTGGTGATGTTTTCTTGAGAATCCAATACACCCTATGTATGAATTGTTGAGTATGTGTTCGAACTCTACGTGGATTTCTTGTCACGCATCCTAAACCATGTTGTGTCTTAGTGGCATGTTGTCGTTTTCTAGACGTCCACACCCAATTTTCATGTTGTTGCGGTCACCCGTGAGTTAACCAAAATCTATTGTTGCTAATGATTCCTGAACTTGCGGGAATTGAGTTAAAAACTGGTTGAAGAATCGGGTTGTCAAGCCCGTGGTAGAAGAGGCAGGTTGTCAGGCCTGTTAGCAACTCTCTCTCCAGATGAGAGAGTCTGTTGGGAAGTGGTTTTCTCCGAGAGAGAGTCCAGCACCAGCTACGGAGCTCTAAGAATTCCTGATCTGGCATGTTGCTGAGACCTAGAGAGGGAGGTAAAGCATCGATGGACTGTGTTTGTGAAGGTGTATACTCCCGAGTGGAACAGGCATGTGGGAATGAGTCTGTGAGTAGTGGGTGTAAGAAGGCTCCTGGAGAGAATCCTTTTGGATGCTCTGTGCAGTTTTCCTGTAACCTCAGCCTAGTCTAGGATTCCCTTGCCCTGGGTGGAGCTTGGTCCTAGCTCGAGGGTGATCCACTGTTGAGCGTGATGAGCAACGTAGTCTAAGGCTGGGAGGTTCGTGGAAGGTCTGCACATAGTTGGTGGAGTTACTACAGTTTCAAAGATAAGTATCATTATGTGTTTAATTTCAATTAAAATGCATGTCTGTGGTGCTTGCAATATTATCATGTATTCCGTTGCAATCATAAGTTACTGTTAATTCCATTATTTATGTATGTTAGCAGTAATCTTGTGATTACTCTGTATTGTTTAGTTAAATGTGTTAATTTGATTTAATGCTTGGTATACATATAAGTATGAGAATGTTTCTGCATAGTAGTGTTGCCCGACAGTGGGAGTGATGGTCGGGGACGTTACACTTGTAGCCCATGGTGTGGCCTTCAACATCTGTTGGAATAGTTATTCTTCTAGGACATATGTCTGGATTAGAAGAATGGTCCTTGTATCACTTTGTGGAGTGAGTGACTTATTCAGCATCGTGCCTGATTACTCAGATGAGTATGGATTCGAGAGATGATGCAGTTGATGCTATCAGATGATACTGATAGTGATGATGTTTCTCGTGAGTTGATCTACATGATCATGAGATAGCATGTGTGGCTATGATGATGCTACCAGTTGAATGGTTTTTTTTTCTCAAGACCATTTCCTTTAATACCTCCCTAGCTAGGAGGGAGTGTTGATATTATGGTAGCTACGAGAGGTAACGTGTAACCTTTGACGAGACTAGAATATTCCAGGAAGCAAGAGAAACCCTAAAACGTTGGATAATAACCCTAGAAGGAAAGTCAGCTCAAGATAATAATTTATATTAAATTATTATCCTCCATAAGTACAAGTCGGCCCAGTTAGGTCACTTGAAAGACTATATATAAGAGGGTGCTAGACCTCATTTGATACACACTCTCACAACTCACACATACTAGTGGTGCACAAGTTTTGGAGAGAGATAGCAGTTGCAGCTACTGCAACTGGGATTTTGGCTTTTGGTTATGGTTGGAATTTCTGCCTTGGTTATGGTTTGGATTCTTTTCTTGGTATGCTAGCCTTGGAGAGAGAGATACACTATCTTGGTTGGCTATTGGTTTTAAGGTTGATTCTGGAATTATTCTGTCTGTCAAGGTTAAAGGTGCTCGGGGGTGGCTTCGTGCATATGGTTGGGTGACAATATTGCTACATTGTCTATGGAAAAACGAGCATGTCTCTTTATTTCTAACAATTCCCTCTTTATACATCTCAAGTCAAGATAAGACATTCCTCCATTAGTAATAAAGAAACTCACCTAGAGTCCAAATTTTGTAGGGGATAAAGAATGCCTAGGAAATAACTATTTTAAAGAGTCTAAAGATAATGGTATGTTTGTCTATAGTGGAAATGATAATCACTGTCATGATGCGAGGTGGAACTGCAATTGTCCTACTATGGGGTTTGGAAATAGAGGAGAAAATCATATCATTGCTTGTAGAATAGGAAATGTGTAAGGAACATCAAGAGCAATTGCAAGCTCAGGGTTCTTAGATTTTCTTTTGTGTCAGAAGGCCATGTCATTCTACAAGGTATGTTGAAATTTGAAAGGCACCACATGGAAAGTCAGGCTCAAATAATACCAATATTTGGAGTCACATGGACTTATTATGAACCCTCATGGTTGGGATCATGATTGTAGATATGATGGATGTGGCATTTGGTGGCAGCTTAGAAGCATGTTTGAGGGATCATGATAAAAGATAACTCAACAAATGTATTTTCATTACTAAGACCTGGAAGAAATTAAGATATAGTAAGAATTTTATTAAATGAATTGGTTAGGTAAATAAAAAGGCATAGATTATGTTGGCGTCGGAAGTCACTCCTGGATTGTAGCAGGAGCAGAGCCCGACACCCATCAGTTTGTGTCACGATTTGTTTATAAAAGGGGTGATCAAATGGAAGTAAACTCAGAACAATATTGTTTCAACTCTGAAACTAGGCCAGGCATGCATGGGCAAGTGAGGTCTTAGATAAACTTCAGACAGTGAGTTGTAATAAGGGTGAATAGGGGGAAGACTTGTATAAGAGGAATGCAAGGGTCTATTATAAACAACAGGTTTCTAACAGACTGTGGGAGAAAGCATCCAAATGCAAGATATTCTTAAGTTCAAACACAGAAAACCAGAGAATACAACGATGCAACAATAAATCCTTTATCATAACACAATTGCAATAATTCATGCGAATCAGTCGATCATGAACTCCCTCTATATGAGATGAAAACTTAGATGGAGTAGGAAAACTATCTGTCATAAAACAAGAAATCTTACATACAGATGCATAACCAGAGAACTAGAGTGGTTGTTAAAACTTTACAGTCGGGAGCTTCGCTCTACCATCGATCCTCTACAAAAATGGCGAAAACGCCTACATATACTCAAAAACAACAACAGCAGCAAAAACGAGACGTTGCATTAAAAACATTGCGTCTGCATGGCTTCTGGCAACCTGCCCATGCAGACTCAGGACGATCGTGCGCCTATGTCAGACGCCATCAGATTTCAGACTGTCCTTCTGCAAATGAGTCGACCAACTTTAGTCCTTTGCTGGACTGTCTCTTTATGGTGGATATGATGCTCAACCACCAGTAACAACCACCATAACTGCTTTCTTGGGACTGGGGACGGCCTCGGTCAACTCTGCCTTCTAGGATGTGGAGGTCTCCTAATGGTGCCACCTGGATCAGCCGAACGATCCTTCTTTGGATGCTGCTCCGCTGGACTGCTGCGAGGGGACCCCTATGGCGGATGTGGACGAGGGTGTGACAGGGGTTGAAGGCGTGAACCCTGCGGAGGGGATGGCGAGGAACGGGAGGTGTGACATCGGTCGAGGAGTGGCGCGCAGTCTAAATAGGACACAGGTGGAGGCAACGTGGAGCGCAGGGGTACAAATGAATGGTGGAAGGTGTTGAGGTGGAGGTGACTGGGAGGAAGAGACACATGGCAGGAGGCGAATGGACGATGAGCCGAGGAGGGGCCATGTGGGAGGATGTGGCAGGATGCAAGAGGGAAACGGGGTAAATCCTCTGGTGCGATGAGTGGGTAAATGGTGAAGGGATGACGAGGTGTGTCAGACAGTAACAGGTGGTGAGGACTCGGGACCGGTATATTCGTGCCACGTGAGATAGGGGGCCCGCCAGAGTGAAATTCCATTCTGGACCCCCCCCCCCC
>ML781389.1:204066-239823 GCA_009831015.1 Picea engelmannii | reverse complement strand
TGCGCCCTCTTTAAATCAAGTGTGCCCGAGCCTCGTTGATGGATGAACGGCTGAGATGACCTCGACGCTTTCATCATGAAAATCCCGAAGGGCCCCACTCGTGGCTCAGCTATTGCGCTGTGTGTCCTTCAGATGGACGGTCCCGATCCTTTCGGGATTTCTGGCACCGGGGGTTCACGATGCACTTTTCCTCAAAATCCCGATTGACCAAACCGCGAAAGCACGGATGTACACCGCGTGTCCTCCAGAGGAACGATTGAGATGGTATTTGATGTTAGAAGAGGGATACCTCCATTACCAGGCTCGCTTGACGTGACTGGGTGCTAGGACCATAGGCTTAGCTTCAAAGGCGCTTATCGGCGTTTCGGGGTTCGGGGTTTCGAGATGTAGAATGACATGAAACCCTCACCCTTCGAACTCCCGAATGCCGAAATGCCGACGTGACTAGATCTCGCGCCACGCGTCCTTTGGATGGACAGTTGATATCCTTTCTTGCATGCAATATAGGCGCTATCCATCGCGCTAATCCCGGCGCAACTCCGCTAACCGCGATTTCCCGCCGACCGTCGATCTGCTCCTATGGATGAATCTGGGCCGTTGACAACATAATTTCGCCCGCTTACTTGCTTGGAAGCCTGAAACGAGATTTTTTCGTGATGTGCTTGGGCGCTTCTCGTGCAACTTGCAGACCTGAATACTCTTGTACCCAAGA
Source organism: Picea engelmannii (assembly GCA_009831015.1). Taxonomy (NCBI): domain Eukaryota; kingdom Viridiplantae; phylum Streptophyta; class Pinopsida; order Pinales; family Pinaceae; genus Picea; species Picea engelmannii. The sequence continues at coordinate 239,111 of ML781389.1, read as the reverse complement.
CAAGAATTGTTGCTAACAGATTCTTTATGATTAATATTCTTATTCACAAATCTTAAAATACGAGCAAGCTTTCTTTGTTGGGTTTTTCTTGACAAGCTCATACCAATCAGCAAGGGGATCACAATTTCTTCTTCAACGAGACTAGTAGCATTTTCCCATTAAAATACAATCTCAATACCACTGAAGCATTGAAAATTTAGAAAAAACAAAAAGAAGCCACGATAAGGATCTATAAAAATGAATAAAAACGTATGCCAATACTAGGGACAACAAATTACCTTTACACCTTCATCTATTAAACGTTGCACAAGTACAACATATGTGGTGGTCCCATCACAAGATAAATCATTTATCTTTGTTGCAGCTTGTTTCACCAACTTGGCCCTAATATTTTCAACTGGATCCTCTAATTAAACTTGTCAGAAGTAGAGTGCACAACATTGAAATGCATTAACTAGACTCACTACCTCTAGCTCTTAGTTTCTCCATATTCACCTCGGATGCTAGAACCAACTCTTAGTTTCTCCATATTCAACTCTTTTACTTTGACCTTTCACACATTACTATCTCAAAATATAATGAAGAAATAAAAATTGTGTTTAAAAAACAAGAAACGTTATCCAACTAAACAAAAAACAGAGCATAAAAAATAAAAAATAAAATCAGACCTTAATTCAATGGAAATACATAGACTATGATAAAATGCACAAGAAAGAATCGGAAATGATAAAACTATCAAAAGATCAAGAGACTAATCACCTGATAGATTAAATCATTCCCAATAGTTGAAACTTAGTTCCCAATTTGAGAATTTTGAGACAATATGTCCCGGAGAAGGCACCTTGTGTCCCTTGGCTGACATATTCAACTCCATGTCCACTTTGTGATACCTGTAAAATGTCAGAAATGAGGTTCTTTCCTTCATCATCGTCGTCATAGAACAACTAGGTGTGTAAATTTAGAAAATATTTCTCAATTATAATGTTATAATGTTGACATATTCAACTCCATGTCCACTTTGTGAGGCCTATAAAATGTCAAAATGAAACTTCTTTCCAACACCACCATCGTATCAGAACTAAGTGAGTAAATCTAGAAAATATTGCTAGATTACAATCCTAAAATGTTTACTTTAATAGAATAATTTGCTACACTGTATATAACATACAATCCTTGTTCATCAAAAAAGTACTACATAATATTTATTTTAGAATATTCTTCTACATTGTAAATAGAATGCAATCCTTGTTCACCAAGATTATGGACATCATCATTTCAATTTATGCCAATAGTCTGGTTGGAGTGAATGGACCTCCAACTAATGTTTGACTCTCTGGATTTTAAGAGCAACAAAGTTCAAACCAGATCCTAGACCACCGAGTGCTTGATGTGATCCTGAGTGATGTGCTAAATGTCCACTAATGGAACTCCTTGAACTTCCGTGTCTAGCACCAAAGCCTCTGCTACTTGTCTGTGGCCCTCTAATGAATTGGTTGAAGGGGAACATGAGTAATAGGAAAGCATGTTGACTGCATGTCATATTTGGGATTACCATTTGGTAACTGCCCAAAAGGCATGTATGAATTGCCTACATGATTAATGCATGACTAATGTATTAACATCAGAAGAGAACCTAATCATTCCAATGTCTGCACAAATACCTTCCCATGCAAAATTACAAGATCCATTCTCATTCACTACAATTAACAATAAGAACACTTCCAACCACCCAACCTCAAAAATATCTAACTTGAATTCTTTAGACTCTATAAGAAGAGTTCCAACCAACCCATCCCCAAATAAATCTAAGTTGAAATGGTTATATAAGTATATTACCAGTAGCATGAGCACCCCTATCTTGATTAATCTTTGTCCTATTAAGGTAGGAACTACCACTGACTAATCTTCTTTACCCATATGAAATTAAGAATTGGAAAAATCATATAAATGCCACCTCATGACTACATAAACCTACAAGTTGGAATGAATAATAGAAGTGCACTGACCTTTGAGTCGAGTATTTTCTTGCTTCGGGTTTTTAACTCAAGTCTGTAGAGAATGTATTTTCTTTTGAAGCCATTGTGTGTCTACTAGTGCTAGTTGCAACTCCTCCAACTTCATTGCCAAATTCTATGCCTTCTAAGACTTTGTATCAAAATTTTCAGATTTTTCACCTAGTTTCCACACTTGAATCTCTAAAATTATACACATCTCTCTAAGGATCTCAAACTCTTCCAATAAACTAATATTATTTTCACCATTTTCCATTCCAGTATCCCTTCTCTATGTCCCTTCTTTGTATGTTAAACTTGAGGCATCTTCAAGTTTATCTTGTAGCCTTGTTTAAGCACTTCACAAGAATGGTTAAAGGATTTTGAATCTTGTCTAATTCAAGATCCTACACAAATAAATCCACCAAGTAGGTTATAACATCATCTTTCTCAGAAATACTCCATGCAAAGAAGCAACATCCTCAAAATTAGTTGATGCTTAATTTTGTATTCAAAATAATGAAAACCAGAAAATTAAATTCTTCACCTCATTGCCAAACTGTACAATGCATTTTAAATGGTCATTCTTAACCTAGAAGATATTGTACTTCACAACATCTACACTAAGCTTCTCTACAACAACAAAATCAAAAAATGGTATCATCCTTGAAAGGGTTGTGATTTTCATTGTTTTATACACTTGTAAGTTGTGATACCTGGAACATGCAAGGGTTAAGCTTAGGAAACCTTCTAGTGTAAATACAGAAAACTCTAGTGACATGAGAGTTGTACTCCTTAGTAGACATATGAGAACTATATACACTTCAACACCAAGAGAGAGAAATAGATCAAATTGCCAGTTGTCATACCATAAAATAGTACAAAGCGTGAATTAAACAAAGCAAAAACTACTCACATCAATATTCTAAGTTGTAAAACTCTAAAGTTGTCCACATTTACAAATCAGAATTTCTCACACTAGAAAATAGAAGAGAGCATGAAACAAATAAAGTAAGTACTAAATCCCGTCACCTATTGTAACACTCTCAAAGTAGTTGTCCTCTCTAAAGCAGGAATGTATTGCTCCAGCTACACTTCTGGGACAGGAAAAGCAGAAGATAATTTGTCATCAAGTTTATAGAGTTTTCTTAGCAATGTTTGAACTTTGCTAGCGAGATCTAAAGGGTGGAAATCATTTTCCTGGACGTGATACAAATCTTTGACTTCTTGCAAAACATGTCATGACACCTTTGGAAACCTCACAAACAATAAAGAGACTAGTTACCCACAAAAAGCAATGTTCCACCAAGACTCTGGGATGGGGGGATGCGGGTGAGGGGAGACGTACAAGGGGGACGTGTGGAAGTACCCCCAAATTTTAGGGATTTTTGGGAAATGGGGGACGGGGGGACGTCACATATATAATATAAAAAAATATAAAAAATAAAATTTTAAAAATAAAAATAATAATGATAATATGATAAATCTCAACAATAACATAAATTAATTTTATATATATTTGTTTTAAAAAAAAAWAAAATTAATTTAATTTTTTCTTTTTCAAGTCTTACGTGGCAAAAAAATTTTGGGGGGACTTCCAGGAGTCCCCCTTTTGGGGAGTCTCGTCCCCCCACCTTGGGGAGTCGCGTCCCCCAAGTCCCCCGGCGTCTCCCCAAAAAGGGGACGTGGGGAAACGTCCCCCCTGGAGTCCCCCCGTCCCGGGGACGCGTCCCCGTGGAACACTGACAAAAAGTACATAAACCAAAGGCAAAGGTTTCCATAGTCCATTACATTATAATCAAAATCATGTAGCATGTTAAAACACAAAATGCACAAGAAGAGAATGCATGGATGCTCTGACTTCATAGCAACTTAAAGAAAGGAATTTCAATTTGATTAATAAATTCTTAACAAGCTATTTACCTATTATACTTACCAATTCATAAATAAATGTTGAGTGTGACAACTTCAATGTATATGTATGTATAGAGAAAGAATGGAATAACTCTAAACATATTAGGAAAAACTCTACATAAAAAAAATCTCATACAACAACACACTTGAGCCCCTTCTTTAAAATACCCTACCATTTCTTTGATGTCCTTTTTATGATCCAAACTAAATCCCAAAATGCTGGTCATTCTTAAACTCCTAATCCTTCTCATTCTCCATGCTTTTGATCATACGGCATAATAGAAATGACAACCAACAATACAGATGATGCCATCAGTTGCAAATCCTTCTATGTTAAGTTTTTATTGTAGCTTTTTTGGAGGATATAGAGCTTGTACCATCCATAGCCATGATACAAATGACTTTTTGATATCTAAAATATCTTTGTTAGATTTGAATAGTAAATTTCCATCATTTGGGGCTTAGGAGTCTTGTTAACCATGCACATAAGACCATGAATATCGTATATAGAGTGAAAAGCTTCCTACACATCAAATGATGTCAATCATTAGAAATAGTAGAAGGAAAAGAAAAATGACAAGTTAAAATTTTAGTTCACCAACTTGTCAGAGCTCAAGCTTGGTCGTGGCCTTCAGTTTCTCAAACCTTGTATCAAGGTAAAGCTACAAACTCTCAGGTAGATTGAGATCGGGTATGTCTCTTTGATCCCTGAATAATCCCTGTACTTATTCAAATTGAATAGGTGATTATGAATTATTTCACAATGACAATGAATATGTTGTCCACTTATATTGAAAATAGAAATGGAAGGCTCGATGTGCAGTCATATGTGCATCCAAATAAGATTGTAGTCAACCATACCAAAAAGAAGGCCTAATCCAAAAATATTTTACTATGCACATTTGTTTTACACAAAACCAACCCAATCCTTTTTATTTCGATAAACAATAGTTGTTATATCCAGTATCCACTACTCGTGTTAGGAGGATGTGTATCATGTGTCTCTATTGCTAATGAGATATAATATATAGAACAAAATTCTACCACACTTGCCATAAAAAACAATAAAGGCCCTAAAACCAGATAGGCCACAGTCAATCATAGAATGTATATTCCTCTTATTGTGAATGTATCAATGGTTGATTTTTTGTTGCACTTACTAGGAATGGATAAAATATCTAACACTAAGATGAGGGTTCTAGATTACACAAGGCATGAAAATCAGTGGTTTAGAGACATTTTAAGAACTAGTGGAAAATGAAGGATCGATGCCAATAGATAGGCTATCAATGGTCAAATATATAACATGCAGAAAGGAATGGTATAAGGAGGGCTCTAAACCTGATGCAATATGGCTTTGTTGCTAATGAAATTGCCCAATGGAGAAGTAAGAATACTGCAAACAGAAATCTACTACACCTGAACGTTTCCCAAGGAAACACATTGGACCTTTATGAAGCCTTTTATTGGAGTCCCCGCCTTTGATAATTAATTGAAGACACTTATGGTTCATTGCTTCTTTATTGTAGCAGAAAATATTATTCTCGCTCTTCAGTCGACTCCATCAACAAAAAATCTCTTTTGGCAGGAAAGTGCAATGGTTGCTATAAAACTTTTGCTGCCTCAAAAAGTTGAGATGCAATACGAGAGAAGAATATATGGACTAAGATACTATTAGAGTATCTCATTCAATGGAGATAATTTCCCTTCAAGGATGCTACATGGGAAGGCCCAGAATCACTTCAACATCCAACACTCCAATTGCTTTGGGACAAATCAATTCAAGAAAGGGGTACAGATTTATGTGTTGTTCCAACTTAAAAGAAATGCCATTATCATTCTCAGTAGTGAAGAAATTAAGCTTGAACACACAGATTGTGTCAGATGGGATAAATGTAGATAAAGGGAAATTTATAAGGTATTTTTATTAATGTCCAATGAGTTCCTACAAATTTGGTCCATGCAACTACACAGCTGGAGTACAAAAGCAACTCCTATCACTACTATACTAAAAGCAAAGAAAGAGCTAACTAACTAGTAGGTAGAAATACAATAAGTAGTGCAGATACAAAACCATGTCAAACATACAATGTAGAAGTCAATATGTGCTGGGGCTAGAAGCAGAATGAGGATAGAGAGAGGATGGCTCCCATTCAGTCATCAATCTCTTGAAGAGACCAATGCCATTGCATGATGATTAATATCCACCTAGCCCAAATACTCTTTGGTGGAAAATATTTTATCTATTTTGGTGGAAATGCTTTATTGTCCAAGTACGTGGTTACAGGCCCCTTGTTTAGAGAAAGTAAAGATTTTATATTAGTGTTTTCTTCTCTCCCTTTGCCTATTTATAGGTATGGGCAATGAGAATGTAAATTTTTGGTATTGCAAGTATTTCTTGGAAACAAAGCAAGGTCAAGAGCAGCACCCACATTGCCATGGATAATTTCGGGCCTAATTTGGGGTCCATACCTTCTTAGGAAAGTATATGTGTTGTTGATACTATTTCTATTTGTCTAAATGTTATATATGTTGCTTGAACTGTGGGTTTACATATTCCTTGTATTGTAGTTCGAGACTATATAATTGTTTTGATTCCTTCTACTGTGCCGAATTTTACAACCTTTAATAAAAAAATCTGTTGCATTCCATTTGTTGAATTTATTCTGTTACCTTTGTAAGATCAAATCAGATGTCAAAATCGGGCTCATAACATAATTCAACCTAGATTACACAAGCCTACACAAAGGGGCATTTGGAATCGATCTTCTCAAATGGCATACAATCAAGCATACAAAGATTAAATCTACTTATCTTTAGTTGTCCCTAGGCAAGGAAGGAATACAACATACATGTATCTAACCAACCATACAAATTCTCTAATCGCACTCCCAAACACAATAGTCCCCTTGCTTTCAGATGTTTTTTTTGGTGAATGCTTCCATCAAAAGGAGCTTCACCTTCTTTGTATCAAAGTTGTTAAAAATAACTTAATAAGTACCAGAGACAATAGTGAAGTTGTCAAAATATTAGTGAAGTGGTCAAAATATTTGCTACCACTTCCAGGGATGGTACGGGTCATAAACCACAAATTTGAGTTGATGGCAGGAAACATCAGAAGGGTTCAGCATTGGGCACCTCCCAAACATAAAATCATAAAAAAAACTCTAATCAAATAAATAATAATACTGAGTACAAAATTACAAATATATAGAAGGCTATATCGAATTAGAAAATTTAAAATAGGTGAGTCATCATTGCTTTTCAGAAATCCAAATGAAAATATATAACCATATATCATACACCATCACTTGACATAGAATCCCTTCCCCTGCATTTACCTTCTTAAAGAGTGCTTACAAGTACAGAACTAAGATTATTAAACATAAGGTTTCACACCCTCGATTTTTACATAACCAACCTATTCAATCATGTTGTCAGCACAGGTTTCCCAACACACTATCCACCTGATTCACAAACTGCGGAATCAAATGAAATTCTACACAAAAATCTTACCTTAAGAATATCATACTCCCAACTATAGTTGCCTTATGGCATGCACCTCCAATGTCTACATACAAGCTTTTAAATAACATTGGATGTCCGATATTAGTAAAATTATTGCATGGCTTACTAATTATTTCATGGCCAAAGAAGTATGGTTACTGATACCATGATACTAAAGATAAAATTCGATGCTTTTATTGTTACATGTAATAAGAAATCTCAAAAAAATCACATTAGATTGTTTAGCAAATGGTCACTATAGAATTAGAAAAGTTACTATTACAGTAACACAAACAGGGTTATCATTATTTCGCAGCATTTGGCAGAGATCTACAAACAAATGTTGTTGTTTTTTCCATCAGACCAGATTTCTACATAGGTGATAGGTAAATAGAGAAAACTGGCAAAGAATTGACTATTGTACCTTTCATAAAGTAGTAAGTAACTTATGACCCTTATACTCATCTGCGTGAAATCTATATGCTATAGCATTCTTACAGTGGTAATCAACATTTGTCCCTTAATCATAGGAGGAAATCTAAGGATTCTACATAGAAAAAATTTAAGCATTCCACATGCAGAGGAAATCTAAGAATTCATGACTTTCTTCCCTCTAAGAATTCTAAAGAGATGAAAAATCGGCATTCTACGTGGAGAGGAAATCTAAGAATTTTTTTTTTTGTTTGTCAATATTAATTAATTATACCTTGTAAACTACTTTTACAAGGAGACAAAATTAGAGTCATAAGAAACTATGTTTGACAGTGGCATGATATCAATAGTCTTTAACCACTATATCATATCAACCTCAAAGGATTTTCCTTGGGATTGCTTCCTCCAAGAGATAAGTGGATTCAGATAACTGAAAACATACTAGTTTCAGCAACATTCCTACTATTTTAAGTTGTTTACCTGTCAGTTTCAGCACAAATAGAGTTGGTCCCAAACAACACTAAAGCCATTTCAGAGTTTAAGTATTAAATTTGATCGTTTCAAGGTTGTTTTTAACCCTTTATATTTCTACTTTTCATAGATTTCGCCCATATCTATCTCATTTTTATCAAAAGAAGGTTTCTCCTACAGTTTTATCTCCAATACACTTCCATTTTTAACAAGCTAGAGAGTGTCCTTTCCTCACATAATAATAAAATAAAATAATATAAAACATCGGGCTTTATCCAATGCTCATGTGGGAGAAAGAGGTTCACCTCGGAATGAAGTTTGGACATTGGATTTCATTCCCCTGGTCCACAAAGATCAAAGAGCACATTTGCCAAAGGTGAAACGACCTCTTTTGGCTCATTGTCTTGGTGATCTTTAAGTGATTCTCTATTCACCACTGAAGAATTCGACTAGACGATAGACCCATGAATTCCTTACCTAAGTCAATTTTATTAGCTTAGATGGATCAAGATTGTCATACTCTCTCTTCTCTCTTAACCTCAAATGTCTCCGATCAGGTTAGGGTTTCGTTGTGCATAGATAACCAGGTCTCATTGTGACCAGGTAGATGTGTGAAAAAAATAAGCGCAAATTTGGGATTTTCAACCATTTTATATTTCCAACCCGTCATTTTAAAGAGCCCTACCTCGAGCGCCCACCCTTTAGTGCCTATATTGTTGTATATGATAGATAAATAAACCTCCACTGCTTAATATGCCTCCACACACACACACACACACACACACACACACACACACACATATATATATATATATATATATATATATATATATATATTGTCGTGACCATTTTTTAATGGGACTCCTACATGTATCCATCTCTACGCTTCACCAATCGACGAAACTATTTATTGAAGAACGTTATAGTTGAGTTCCGAAAAAGCGTTTATTTTACTTAGAGTTCCAATGGGAATAGTGAAAAACTTTCTTCCAAAGACCTTATGTTCTTGGCTTACTTATTGGTCTAGATCCATATGTGTCACAAACCTATATATATTTGGTGGTTGAATAGGCCAGTTTTTCTTAAGATAAAAGCAGAGGAAGTAAGTCTCTAGAATTGGAGGAAGGTCATGAAGGCATTCTCTTTGGAAGGAAAGAAGGGCACTCTCGAAGGCATTCTCTCTGCACTAAAAGGAAGGCAAGGTTACCATTCTCCCAGGGATGAGAAAGGTTGTCATTCTATCTCGGAGGAAAGTGCAAGTTAACATCACCCTTAGGTGGGTCAGAAGGTGGTTCCAAAGGCAAGTCATAAACATATTATGTACTTCAAGAAGGGTAAGAGGAAAAAGGCAAGGCTTAGCCCAATTCCACCAACATAAGGGTGCTAAAACTAGAACTAGATGTGTCTCAATCTCACCTAGAACCTACCATTTATAGATTTATTGCACTAAAATGTGTTCATACCAGTTGATGAGAGAGATCTTAGCCCTACAAGTGTATGGTCTCGATAATTATGCTTGAGACTCACACCTGCATAATTTTTGAGCCATTTTATCACATGCTCATGACTTACTTACTAATAAGTTGAGCATTGTGCATTGCATGTGATTATTGATTAGTCATCATGGGGCCTATTGATTAGTCATCATGGCATAGTTTCTATGCAATTATTGATTCATCATGGCGTTTGGGTTTGGGTTTATATATATATATATATATATATATATATATATATATATAAAGTTGATATTGAAATATTTTATATAAAGTGTAAATTCAAATATTTTATCAAAAACACTAGAGTTATGGATCAATGTGCTACACACTCTCCTTAATCCGCCAATTATCCATCCCACCAAAATCGAAGAAGACATTGAAAGGTCCAATCACAATCTTAGTAGACTGACCCGATCTCTAGCAAGTCCAAAGAACAGCGAAAAAATATCGTGCTAGGGTACGCACAAAAGGTCACGATCATCTGTCCTCATTTTATTACCATCCACAGGCTGTTGACACCTAAAACTAAAGCGCATCAGTAAAGGGGTAAGAACTCCAATGACTAAGAAATATCAACCCGTCGGCAAAAGTACTATACAGAGCACAGGACATTGGTTTCTACTCTGGTGTTTCTACTGCTCTCTGAACGCTTCTCTGAGAGCATATTAGGTTTTCACATTTATCAGCCTCTCAACATAACTTAACGATAAACAACTACAAAGTGGAAGGATAATTGGTTAAGTATAGTGGTTTAGTCTTTTATATCATTGGTAAACCATTGATAGAATGGAAATTAAGTGAAGTGTTAAAATATTAACTACCAAAAACACAAAAGCCCTTTTGATAGTTGCCTTTTAAACTAGAGTGTATCATTTAAGAATGTAGATAGATTGGGAAACATGTGGTGTATACCATAAAAATGATTAGAAATTAATTAAGTAATAAATATGTATTTTAGAGGTGGCATGTGTGGGGGTTAACATTGATCCCAATGGATGAGAAATGATATATTTTGCATGGTATCTAGGTCATACTTCAAACCATCAGGTAGATTTTTTAGGTAGATGCTTTAGTTTTATATATGGTGTTGAAACTCATTGATGTTAAACAACATAAGGAAATCATTGTAATTTGTGACCCTGAAATAATCATTAAAGGGATGAAGAAGCAAAAAGTAAGCAAGCAACATAATTTGATCATATTCTTACAAAGAATTGTTAAAGAAGCGAGAAGATTTTGACAGGGAGAGCATTATCATGTCCTTCAGAAAATGAACCTTAGAGTCGATCTCCTCGCAAAAGAGGCATGTAATCTTGAACAAGGCGAACTTAGGAAAAATGGTGAGTTTCGCGTTCATTTTTTACCTTAGGAAATATGTAGCAAACTAAAAAAAAATGGGGGCAATTCACACCATTAATTGTGTTGTAATAAATCTTTTGTCACATCAAGAATACATGTCTCCCCTCCCTTGAAATGGCATGATTGAAGACTTGATTAATCCTTTCTCTAGTTCCATTTGGCTCGTCGCTCCTATGGCGCATGAGTTGGTGTATGGAGTGTACCTTGTTTTCATTATTATTGAAGGTGGGAGATCTCCTCCCCCCCCTCCCCCACAACCTATGATCATCATGACAATACATCAAAACCTTTTTGTTCTAAGCAGAGATGAGAGCACAATTCATAATCCCTCAGCTTGTGGGCACTCAATTTGGAAATTTGAAGTCGGGGTAGTAAGGCCTTATAGTCTTGAATTTTGGCATAAGTTTATCTTTTCTACATCCTAGTTCAATCATTGTACTAATTGTGACTTACAAGAGATGAAGAGGTTAATGAGATTGCAAGACACAAAGTTGGGGATGCAGAAGAGGATTGTGGCTTGTCTATAAGAAAAAATTCATTTGCAAGAGCAAAGAAAAGATAAGGAAATCACATTGATTCTAGAGGCAGTCAACAATCAAGCCCGACAAATTCACACACTACAACATGACAATTCCACTCTCAAATAGTTTATGGCCTTTATGTTGCATGGACAAGAAAGGGTTCAAACTCATAGAGTTAGCTTAGTCAGCTCTATCGTAGCTCAAGATTCAATACAGTCAGGGATAGAACATGAAAACGGAACAAAACAACATGTGGACGCCATGCTTAAGCTTTCATAGACAAGTTTTATGCTTTTTAGACTTTCTTATATTCTAAGTTCTTTTGTCAGGATTTACACCTGTCGATATTTCAGGAATTTTGTAGTAGTCTTAAACACAATTGAAAGTTGTGAGGTTGAACCCTCATATCAAGATAGACTTCTAACTCTATTTTTTGAACTTTTTGTACCTAGTCATTGTTCAAATTTGTTACATATTCTTTATTAATACAAAACTAGCCATTCTTGTTAAAAAATAAAATATATATTTTTTTTTTTTTTTTAATAATAAATTGAACTCTTCAAAACCACTTCTAGATTTAAGACATCATAATTGAAATACTTTAAGCTACAAATGGAGTATGAAATCAAGTTGTCAAAATTGGAATGATCTTAAATACAATTAGGATAAAGCATTTAAAAGAGAAAAACTTTATGAGTTACACATGGAGTATGAAATCAAGTTTTCAAAGTTGGAATGATCTTAAATACAATTAGGATAAAGCATTAAATTTTAATACAAATGTTTTTGTAATTATATATGTTTATCAATAATAATAAAAATCAAATGTTTATAACTTATTTATATTCATCAATTTAATAAAATGATTGATATAGATGATTTTTTAATTTGATTGAACATTTCATTAATGTACATAACCCATTGACAATGTTTATATATTATACTAGAGACGTGTAAAAGATACAAAACAGATTAGGTCTTTGTTATCTGGCTTGATCAATGTTTATATCAAAATTTGATCGTTTTCGATGATGATACTTTATGGTTTTAGATTGTTGCTATGTTACCAACATCATCATATCAAAATTACCCCTCTGGGGATATTTTCACCGAGTTTCTTATCCCCACCCCATATTACAAAGATATGCTTGATGATAAAGTTGAGACACTGCAACCTATGGAAGCCAAAAATTTTCCATCTAATGGAGTCAATGTTGTCACATGATGTCATATTCATTAGAGAAATTGAGATACATGTCCACATCTCATTCTCTACTTTGACCGGTTATGTCCTCTTGTTGCTTATGTGTTTCCTATAAATCATTAGCTAGTGGTGGACGAGATTACAAAAATGCCACTTACTAGCTGCGAGAAAGTAGTTTGTTTTACATTGATTGGACTATGCCTATTAGGTTATAACAACTTGGTTTTCAATGATTAATTAGAGTATGAAGTGCAAAATATTATTAGAAGGAGATAGATTTAGGTCTTGTAGATGATGAATAATTACTCTTGGATTGTGTAAGGGATAATGAAGATAAGTCTAAAATAGAAATCCAACATTGTTTAGGATGTTGGTTACAAACTTGTTGCTATCATGGACTTAAGGTTTTTCATATCTAACAATGTCTATGATAACCAATCTCTTGTAGAAAGGAGGGTCGTCTCCAAGTGTTGGGCTCCAAAACCAGTGTTAGCATTAAGAAGGTGAGGAAGAGGTTGATTCCCCAAAAATAATCGTCCTTAGAGGAAGAAAAATAGTAGGATTAGTTGAAAATTGGGCCAAGGTTAATATCTACATTCATGGCACCTTGGTTCTCCTCCCCAATGAATGAGTTATGTGTATCATTAAGAGGGGAAAGAATTGAATTTCCCACGAGTCCAAAGAAAATAAGGGAGTAATCTAGGTATAAAGGATGTCCTCCATGAGTTTCCACCATGAACAAGATTAAAGAAAAACCCCTCTAGTAGTGTAACATACCCAACCTGCAATCTGAGCCACAAAAATTTTCTCTGATACCATTTATTAATTATCATGATCTTCATATGCAACGAATATGTATTTTTAACAACATACAATCCATGCATAAATATGTACAATTAAACCAAAACAAAGTTAACATAAATAACCACACAGAAAACATCATAACACATAAAAGACACTTAGCTTTTAATTAAAATCATTGATTGGTTGCAGACCTCTAACATTCCACCCAGTCATAGACTATGTTGTTCATTCACTCTCAACAACAGATCACCCTCGAGTTGGGACTATGAATCCACTAGGGGAAAGGATACCTAAGTCAAACTAAGGTCCAACAAACAACAAAAATAAGGACATGCCCAAGTTTCAACTCTAGCAACAATTCCTACCCACGGCCTCTCATTCCCCATAGCCTATCCACCCTAGGAAGTGTACCCCTTCTCTACTCAACAGTCCTTTGAATATCCCACTTCCCTTCCAGGGCTTCAGCAATAGGCCAGCCAGGAACTCTCAGATCTCTTTGGCCCTTGTAAGACAAGGCTGCTCTAAAAGTTGCAACACCACTAGGCCAGGATACATGGAAACCTTTTCCCAATAATTCTCTTTTCCCAAAGAGAATGCTCATAGGCCTAGCAAGTAGAAACCTACTTCTTTATCCCAAACCACCAAGGATTTACAGGGTAATCACAACTTCATAGTTCACCCTTTCTAGGCAATGGTATGGATGATGGAAGGAAAAATGAATGAGCGAATGATGGAAATTAGAATATAAGCTACCAACATTATATATGCATGTTCATATCTTGACACTTGTCATTCTAGGAACTACCTTTGACTCCACTTGGTGATTCATTCCCTCACTTAGGAACTTTAGGATAAAAACATATCATAAGATTTAGGAATAATATGTTTTTATTCATTGGCTTAATCCCCCTTGACTTAAACCCTTTCCTCTCAGATCCTAGTAACCATTCTCTCTCGTGGAGTCCTACCCCCCATACTCTTTTGTATGACTTGGTCTGCAACAGTGATGTATTTTATTAATATATCTCTATTTTTTATTACATATTACATTTGTTAGACTGAGTTTCCTTTCAACACATAGGCTCCCTGGCCTAAATCACACAGGCACTCTGGCCTCAAAACATATATACAAAGGAAATCTGGCCCACAACATCCTGGCTCACCAGTCTATAAAGAATATGCACATTTACAATTGGGGTTCATCCTAGGGGTATTACATTCCCCTCCCACTTATTTATGCACTTTCCTCGGTGCATTATATACACATGTACAAACAAAAGTTCTTCAAAAAGCTCCAAAAAGATGTGGGTATGCCTCCCACATGGCATCCTCATGCTCCCATGTTGCATCCTCAGGACCGTAGCAGATCCATTGCACTTTGACTAGATCGATGGCTCAATTTTTTAGCACCTTGACCTTCCTATCCAATATGCACACTAGCTGGACCTGGAAGTCGTCCTCATGTTCCACATGAATCGCATTCCAATCAATTACATTCTTACTTTTTAAGAAAAGAACGGAATTTTTAAGAAAAGACGCATGGAATACATTATGAATGCACATGGATGCAGGCAGTGCAAGCATGTATGCAATAGGATCAATCCTTTCCAGGATCTCAAATGGTCCACAATATCTTGCTACAAGTTTTGGGCATCTCCCCAATTTAAGTGAACTCTTCTTAGCTTTCACTTTCAAGAAGACATGCTCAACTTTAAATTCTTTGTGTGTTTTGCCTTTTTCTGCACAACTTTTCTACCTGTCTTGTGTAGCCTTTAAATTCTTCTTTATTTTCATCATCTTCTCTTCCATTTCTCTGAGCAATTATGGCCCAACCACTGCTCTGTTTGTTGGGTTGTCCCTGCTCACTGGGGTGTTTCACTTTTTTCCATATAATGATTCAAATGGGCTCATCTTTAAATATGTTTGATACCCATTATTATAAGAAAATTCAATTAATATGGCCCAAATACTTCATGAATTGCCTCCAAGTGATCTTCTCATCAATATGCTTTACTTGCACAAGTTGGTCCCACCACATTGACGCTTTTCCCTTGAATTGGTGAATTGTAATTCTTCCTTCTGCATGTGAGGAATACTTGTGCAATTGGAATAATTTCCTCATCCCCAATAGCCAAGCCTTTGTAACCACATATTTCATGTGTTCACCATCAAAGGTAGGAGGTTTGATCTTTCTCATATCCCCTTGTAGTTCATCTACTCCAGATTTCTTCTTATGATTTCTGACAGGAGATAAAATTGGACTACTTTTTTCTCTTGTAACTGAGTGTCTTGGTGACTAATGATGATTTCTACCAACAATTATATCTTCTTCCTTTTTAGCATGGGATATGTGATCCTTTGACTTACTTGAATCTATCTCCTTATCCACCTTCTTCTCTATCATGTCCAAGCTCTGCAACAACTTGATGTTGAAGCCATTATGTTGCTCCTAAGCTTCCATAAGATTCTCATTATCATCTTTATAGGTCAGCACATCTTTGTGCAAACTCTTTATTGTCTCTACTAAATTTATGATCTCCTCTTTTTCTTCTCCATGCCCATTTGATTCAGTTTCTACATTACCCAAGCTAATGTGCAACCCCCTGACTTCATCATCGTGATTATTGGTTCTTTGTGCATCTTCCATGTCTCTGGTCTCTCTCCTAATTTTGCTATGTTCTAATTGTGCCCTTAATTATGCAAAGTGTGTATGCAATAGGATTTGTTATACAAAATAATTCAACAATTCTATAAAATTATGCACAATTCTGCCCTTTAAGTGCACCAAAAATCTTCTTTATGATTGCTTGTGAATTTTACTACTCAATTCACTTTTTTGTGTGATTATTTGGATTTTTGTATCCAAGACCTTTCCAATGACTATTTACTTGTTCCATTATGAGTTATGAGTAGCAAGTTATAGTCATCTAAATATTACCCAGTTTTTGTATTGAGCGTTATAGGTGTCTTCTCTTCCATCCTACACAATTTCAGGTAACCAAGTTCCAATTCTGGCTCCATATTGTTACGAGGAAAATATCTCTATGGCATGGGGTAAACCACAACATATGGAATGACACGTAGAAATCAACTCTAATCCCAAATATGTTATATAAATGAAATGCTAACAAGACGAGGCCAAGAGCCTACCTCGTCCGGACGTTTGATGAAGACCATCGTTGAGCAGGGAACTCAAAGATTTATACCTACAACTTGTCCTCAACAACCAAGATACGCAAGTATATGGTGATAATATATAATGTTAGCATATATATTAGCATAATCCATTAACATACATGACAAATACGCCCTTGGAATAATAATTCAAATATTTGCAAGATATTAATTGGACGAGAAAATAGTATTTCTATTAAAGTAATCAGCAAAAGTATATAGGTGACTAAATTTTGTAACGGAACATATCGGAACCGAGAAACCAAGTCCCTCCAGTTGGACCTCCACCACTTCAATCCTCCACCAAAGGCAAGATCATATAAAAGAGACAGTGAGATTCTCCATCACAAAGAAGGAAGAGCTTGGGGGCTGAACAAGGGGTTCATACTTTCAAAGATAAAGGGATGCAGACTCAATATGAAGTGAAATTTCTCCAGAGTGGATTTTCTCTCAAATTTGAATTCCCTCCTTCAAGGCTTGGATATGGCTCAATTTATAGCCTTCAAATGGAACTGAAGGGCCGATTCAGAGCATTTCCAGTATATGGAAGGTCAAGGATCATGGATTTCGTGACATGGCATGGAAACCCGACATAATTTATAATTTTGAGCACCAAACATATTGTACGTGGGCTGTAGTGAAGCAACCTACGTATACGCTTTACCATTTCTACTAATAGTAAAAATAGACCATTTTACCATACCATTTGAGTTTTTTCACCCACATAGTGCATTTTAGGCCATTTTTCC
The DNA here is from genome assembly GCA_009831015.1 of Picea engelmannii. Taxonomy (NCBI): domain Eukaryota; kingdom Viridiplantae; phylum Streptophyta; class Pinopsida; order Pinales; family Pinaceae; genus Picea; species Picea engelmannii. The sequence continues at coordinate 221,489 of ML781389.1, read as the reverse complement.
CACGATCTTCAAGTGTCGATTGCGGGAGCTACGATCAACGGAATTAGAACCCATATGGATCAAGTAAGTGCCCATCCCCCCTACTTCAATTTCAATTGTTTGAATTCCAATTTTAGTCCTCATTTTTTGAGTTTTAGAGGGCGCAATATGTAAATTAGGGTGTAAGCGGGTGATAGTTCATCGGGTCACATACACACCCCCATATACATTGGAAAAGAAAATATTGCCCGCATATATGCTACCCTATACGTGATTTTTACCATGTTATCTTGTGTACAAGTCTGTGAACAATTTTTTTTGAAAGGATTTAACTCAAAAAATGACTTTTCCTTTGCAGGATGGTGATTGAATGGAGGGAGAGGGAGCATGAAGAGATAGATGCAGCAGTGGAAAGGGATGCAGGGGCCCAACAAGCTTTAAAAAGATGCGGCCTTTATAAATTTTGGGCTCTCAAAGGAATGAGGGCTCAAGTGAGGTTACTCCAGATGCTAGTAAACTATTGGGATCCGGAGATAGAAGCCTTCAACCTCGATGGGAAACCATTTAGGATTGAAGTGGACAACATATATTTTATCACAGGATTGTCTCATCGGGGCGAGGTAGTGAATCTCAAGGCTCGAGGGGTTGCGGGTGGTATGACCATGGAGGAGTACATTGCCACCCACTGTGTTGTAGGCACAGATAAAGTAGGGATCCAACTCCCAATCAGGGCAATCGAGAACCTGAGCTTAAAGATCGTCGTACTTGTACTTATATGGATTTAGGGGTTGACCTCATTGCACTAGGCATCAAGGCCACTCATGTTCTATGTGGTGGAGTGTTTACGATCCACTCTTTATGACTGGTGTACCTCACTACTGTCTAACATGAAGATCCAATTGACACATTGCAAAAAAGGTAAAAAGAGAAATTTTGGATTTGCATCCATTCTATGTAGCTTTTTCTTTGAGCATGTTATAGCAAGATTTGCCTCACCCTATGCAATCTAGCATAGAAGGCCTTTTTCCATTTCCCTATGCAGACTTGTCATCCATGTTTGTAAATCCTAGAGCTAAAAATACATATATTTCCACATGTACGCACCTTGCCTAGTATACAACATGCATATACACAGGTTGCACCACTACAACCCGCATACAACAGGATTTGTGCCCAAAAATGAAAATTAGTGTCAGGTTTCCATGTCACGACAGGAGATCTATGATCCTTGGCCTTCCATATACTGGAAACATTTCAACTCGGCCCTTCAGTTCCATTTGAAGGCTATAAATGGGCCAATTCGGAGTTATGGAAAGAAGGAGAAAGAATTCAACTTTGAGAGAAAAGTTTCTCTGGAGAAATTATTTACTTCATATTGAGTCTACATCCCTTTGTCCTTTAAGTTTGAGCACAATGTTCAGCCCCCAAGCTCTTCCCTTATTGATTGAGGACTTTATTGTCCTCAATCAATAAGGGAAGAGCTCGGGGGATGAACATTGTGTTCAAACTTAAAGGACAAAGGGATGCAGACTCAATATGAAGTAAATAATTTATCCTGAGTAACGTTGCTCTCAAAATTGAATTCTTTCTCCTCCTTTCCATAGCTCGGAATTCGCCCATTTATAGCCTTCAAATGGAACTGAAGGGCTGAGTCGGAACGTTTCCAGTATATGGAAGGCCAAGGATCATAGATCTCCTATCGTGACATGGAAACCCGACACTAATTTTCATTTTTGGGCACAAATCCCGATGTGCACGGCTGTAGTGGTGCAACCTACATATACACATGTTGTATAGTAGGCAAGGTGCGTACATGTGGAAAAATATGTATTTTTAGCTCTGGGATTTACAAACAGGGATGACAAGTCTGCATAGGGAAATGGAAAAAAGGTCTTATGTGCAAGATTGCATAGGGTGAGGCAAATCTTTCTATAATAGAGAAAGTTCCAAGCTTGAGCCCTGGAGTAGAGATTATTCCACATGGACCGTGCGATCCAGCCATGTCATGGTGGGCCGATGTAATGAGGCTGCTATGAGGTCGTAGGGTTCCAACACCCTACAATGATGATTTCTTTTTCTGGTGGCATCAACAGGTCATAGCCATTGACGACTACTCTTATGCCGGGATCGACTACAGAGAGGATCCAGATATGTCTTTTCCATCAGGTTTCGCCTACAGTGATATTGGTAAGAAATGCTTTTATATATTTCATTTTTTTGTGTGATTTTCAAAAAGAATAAAAAACACAAATAGTTTTTATGGTATCAATTATTAACCATTGCATTGTCACGCAGATGTACATTCGCGATAGCAAGAGGCATTCCCACGACATCGACGGAGGAGTCGGGGAGATGAACACGTGGGAGGATATGTAGAGAGAGTGATGTAGAATGTGCAGGGGAACTTGTCTTGATTGACCCACAATATTCCTATGGTTTGAGTGGAGGATCTGCCAGAGGATATGTAGTGGCAGGTGGTGGGTGTACCTCATGCATGGGTGTGACTCATCCGACATCTCGCAAATGTCATAGTATGTTATCATGATATGCATCTGGCGCCAAAGGCGTAGATTCCATGGTCATATTATATACCGACCCTATATGTATTTTGAGGGTGTGAGCCCCATTTTGTACTAATGACACCATATTTTTTGAAAGGATGAAATATATATATATAAAAATTGGTTTTCGGCTTTACTTATCTATGTTACAATGTGTACATGCATGAATGTGTTTTCTTTGCTTAGTTATGTGACAAATGCCAATCTAAAATATAATTAGGATATGCATCAGATACATGATTAGAACTTCTAGGTATGTTATTATAAGTAAGAAAATCAAAGTATCGCTCCAAAAGTCGTACCCATAGGAATCGTCGGAGTAGAGTAGGGACTCGCACATGGTAATTGTTGTTTCACTGACATACAACTAACTAGGAAACCAGGCGAACCTCTAAATATTGAACACCATGTGAAATGGCATTGTGTAACAATTCTATAACGACACTATACTCAACCACATTATTCGTTGGTGGCTCCAGACGAATGCCACCTGAAGACACTAGTTGGCCCTCGAGTGAGTAAATGACCCAAGCGACGGAAGCCATATTCCGTGTATGACGACTGGCACCGTCCGCGAATCCTAAGTAAATTGAAGACTCCATTGACATCTACCAACCAAGGTAAAAATTGATAAGCAAGCCGATGACACAAAGGAAATGATATATATACACTAAGATACACTAGTATACAAAAGGTCACGCCCAAGCTTAAGGGCTAACGTGTAATACATTTTAAGGTAGAGCCCATTTATGGGTTGATCCAACATATTCCCTTCATAATCTTCCAATCCATAGGCTCCTTTCTCTAAGACACGTCGCACGATATAAGGACTATGCCACATGGGGTTGAACTTTCCTGCCCCCAATGGTTCTTTGGCTTGGTCATATAGGAGAACCAAGTCACCCTCGGCGTACTGTCGAGGAAAAACAAACTTATCATACTGAACCTTAACACATCGTTTATTTTCTTCGATAGTCATAGAGGCATCTCGATGTTGCTCATCGAGATGTTCTAGGTGTACGAGGCATTCTTCAAGATCGGATTTGTTAGGTAAGAGTTCAATTGTCAGTTTGAGGGAAGGGATTTCGCATTCAATCGAAAGAATCAATTCCATGCCATGTACTAACTGAAAAGGAGAAAAAATGGTGGAAGTATTTACCAAGGTTCGATATGCCCAAAGTGTAGGGTAAAGCATCATATGTCAGCTCGATTTACTCTGGCTGACAGTTTTTTGCAAGATGGTCTTGAGAGATTTATTCACCGCCTCTACTTGTCCATTTTCCTGGGGATAATAAGGGGAAGAATGACCGTGCTTAAACCCCAGTTTTGATGCTAACTCTTTCATCATTTCATTTTGAAAGAGACTTCCATGATCAATGAAAATATCTTTTGGGATTCCGAACCGAGCTATAATTTGGTTGAATACGAAGAATGTCGCATTCTTACCATCGGATTTAATGGTAGGCATGGCCTTTTCCCATTTAGTGAAGTAATCCACGACCACAATGATATGTTGATGCCCCCCAACCGAAGTTGGGTTACAGTCCATAAAATCTACCCCCCACTTAGTGAAGGGACCAACAATGACGACTGGGTGAAGAGGGGTTGGGTGCGAGTGAATTTTTCGAGTGAACACCTGGCAAGGTTGACACTTCTTAACCGCTTCAACACAATCTTTAAAAATTGATGGCCAAAAATAACCGGCTCGCAAAATTTTTTGGGTTGTCGCAAGCCCGGATAAATGACCACCACAAGCCCCATGGTGACAGTAATTTAGAACCGACTTAGCTTCCTCGTGATTCAAGCAACGATGAAAAATATTATATATTCCTCAACAATACAAAGTGTCGTCGATGATAAGGTAGTTTTTAGCCTGATGACATATACGTCATCGATCGTCTCTCGACAGATGTTGGGATAGCTTCAAGGTCTAAAGATAAATTAGAATATCTCCATACCAGGGGTCTGAAGACGAGATAAGGAAGATATGTTCATCCATGAACGAATCATCATGAAAAATTTCCTCATCTAGTCGAGGGAAGTCTAATATCAACTCGGCAAAAACTAACGATTTCTTATACTTCGTCGGAGCGAAATTGAGATCAAATTCTTGAAAAATAACAATCCACTTATTGTATTTCCTCCCTATGATACGTCTGGTGAGGACGTATTGAAATGGATTGATATTTGCAACTACGGTAGTTTTGCAAAGTAATATATAATGAAAAAATCTTTGAACTGCATGTACGATGACCAAGGCTAGTTTGTCTACGTGGGAGTATTTAAGTTCAGGACAGACTAGGTTTCAACTGAGATAGTAGACAATGTGCTCATGGATCTCATCATCCTCCTGAACCAGAACCATACCAACCGTCCCTCTGGACATGGCGATATAAAGCAAATAGTCTCTACTGTAGTCTGGAGGCTTCAGTAGAGGTGTCGATACTAAGGCTTTCTTAAGAGCATCGAACGATTCCTAGGCTCGCTCATCCCGGATAAACATAGTATCTTTCTTCAAAAGACCCATGAAACCCTCAGTTAAATTGGCATAGTTCACTATGAACCAACGCAAGAAATCAACCTTCCCCTGTAAACCTTGAAGTTGTCGAATGTTTCACGGAGGAGGCAATCAAAGTATTGCCTCAACATTCATAGAATCTACCATGATCCCATGCTTAAATACGGGGAATCCTAAAAGATGGCCATACCTAATGCATAACATGCACTTGTGAGGGTTCAACCGAATGTGATAGTAAGGACATCTCTCAAATACTAATCGAAGGTGAGTGTAGTGATCTACTCTCTTGAGAGAGTGAGCAGCAAGATCATCTAGGTAAGCTTCGGAAAATGCTTGAGATCGTGAAAATCAAAAGACATGGTGCCTTGTAAGGTTGCTCCAGCGTTTTTAAGGCCGAAAGGCATTTTTCAGTATGCAAAAGTACCCCAAGGACAAATAAACGTCGTCTTATGTTGATCCTCAGGTTTGATTTGAATTTCATTATAACCTAAAAATCCATCCATAAAATAAAAATATTTGCTTCTCGCGCACTCATCAAGAATCTGGTCAATGAAAGGAGTCGGGAAGTTATCTTTAGGACAAGCTTTGTTCGGATCTCGAAAATCCATACATACATGGATGGTTCCTTGTTTTTTATTCACGGGAATGGGGTTGGACACCCATTCAGTCAAGGGAACCAGGTAGATGAAGCCAACATTAAGTAGCTTCTCTACCTTTTCCTTAATAGCAAGGGCCTTTCTAGGATTAACAACTCTAAGACGTTGTCGAATAGGTATAGCATCCAGATAGGTCTTGATTTCATGTTCGACAATACTGGGGTCGATCCCTAGCATCTCTTTGTACGACCAAGTGAATACATCACATAATTCTTTGAAGAGATTGGTGTAGATCTAAATTTCTCTAGGCGAACAATCTACACCGGTATATACGTTCTCAATTTTTCCAGGAACTCAAGAGATGTTGATCACGATGGTAGGAGAAATATTCACCATGTTTCCTTCGACATAAATACCATGCGTATCTAATGGAACCACAACATGATTGACCATATCACTCAAGGTAGATCTAAAGTTATCATGTTCGATCCTAACAAGCTCCGGGAGGAAATAGGAGCGATGATGCATGTCGTCCCAAGGTCTATCAGGATCATACATGGACTCTAAGATGGCTTCATCCGAAGGTAAAATATCATCGAGACATTCATGTGAAAAAGACGATTGGGCGACCCATACAGGCTCTAGAACAGGATCCTCCTCGTCCATCTGCAAGGAGAAAGGATCCAAGTCAGCACTAGCTTTAAGAATATCCTGATACACAAGCCACTAATAGTGGCATTTCAATCCCAATGTGTGACTAACCTTTGTATGACATAGTCGGGGAAGGTAGGGTCCAAGGGTCGTTGAAATACGAAGTACATAAAGGAATGAACCTCATCAACGACAAAGACTCACTAGAAATGGCATGAATGTGATGAATTGGTGCCACAAAATCAAAGCTACCCATGAGAGAGGAATACATTTCAACATCAACATCCTCAGTTTCCTGCTGAGAATTGTCGATAACTGGGACTGAAGGTCCAACTGATGCATTAGGACTAGCGTGCGCAAAGGACAATTGATCAATCGTCACTATTTTCCCTTCATGAGGAAAACATAGAGTGTGGAAAACAGATGACACGATTGTGGTCATGGCATAAGTCCAATTATGCCCTAGTAGTAAATTATAGTCAAGGGGTGCATCCACCACCTCAACATCAACCTCCACTGGCTTTCCACCCAATTGGACCCGAAAAGTGGGAAGAAGTTTGTGGGGTTGAAATGAACACCCATCAAATGCGTTCAACATAATCATAGATTGGGATAGAGTCAGAGAGTCAATATCTTTCCAACAGGTTAGGGACATCACGCACATTACGACACCTTCATCAATTACAGTGCATTTAATGGTAATTTTCATGTACTCCACGTGGATTTGAAAGGCCACGTGGTAAGGTAAGTGAGGATTAACATCCGTGACGTCAAACTTAATAACCTTCGAGCCACACGGGCCTAGAGCTCCAAAAGCAGATAACAAGGCATTCATCTGTGAAGGACACGTTTGGAGCTCCTCCAAAGTCAACATCGCACAAGGGGTTTGACCCAGATCTTCGATAATCGAATAGTTCTGGGTAGCTCAAGCATTAGGATTGTGGGTAGAGCATTTTAGTATTCCTTTTGGAATACAAGGCATAGGTTTCGGCTTTTCGATCTGCAAGGGTGTTTTCGAAGGAGGGGGAGACTCTGGACCTATAAAAGTCTGTGAAGAACCGTAATCACGGGATTAAGTGGCTACATCAATATGAGACTTGACCATATTGACACATAGATGGACACCTTCATGTGTCGATGGGTTTTGACTCCCGCTCGACGCATTTCCAGTGTTGAAGGACCCCGAATCCATGTGTTGATTATGCATAAACAAATTTGTCAGCACAACGGACAACTGTGATAAGAGCCTCGATCCTTCCTCGATTTTGGGGCATAGGTGGGTAAGGTGATCATATTTACAAAGTTTACAAGGAAACTTCACCTTCCATTTTTCTTTCTTTCCCTCACCAACATTATTATTCGATCTATCATTGTTAACGTCGTCCTTGGCTTTATTATTATTTTTCTCACCCTTATGATTGCTACCTTTTCCTTTCTTTCTATTCCCTCCTGGTTGTTGGTTACCATTTGGGTTCGCTGACGAATGTAAATAATTCACATCTATCGACTGAGTGGGAGTGGAGGACGAAGTCGAAGCTTATCCTGCTATAGGTTGGCTTAAAGACAAATCATTCAATTGGTTCGTCACCAAGTCTGTAGACTTAGCATTTGTAGAGCCTATGATGTCATTGACATGAGGCCCAGGATTTTGTCTAGGGTCATAGTTCAACTGTGACGGATCAAGAATAATTTCATACAAATTCCCAGATTGAGAATATATGAGGTTCAGTTGTTGGGCCTTGAAAATATCTTCTTCCTCAGATGTTACTCCAGATGTAGAAACATCCTTCGAAATATAAGGAAATAAGGACTTAAAGATCCACTCCAATAGAAACTTTGGAGGAATTTAGGATTTGATCAACCTCTTCCATCTACACCACTCTTGGATATGGTCCAATATATGTGTGGCCTTATCTCGGCGGAAGGTCGACAAAAGTTCTATGTCGACATCGTAACAAATCGACAACTAGAAGTGGTTAAGAAAGACCAAAACCATCTGATTAAAGTTTTCGTATGTGCCCCCCGGTAGCTCAATGTACCACTTCGCGGCGAACCCCATGAGGGTGCGTTGAAATAGCCTCAAACAAATAGAATTGTCATTAAGGAAGTTGGATGAGCACCAAATATGAAAAGTAGTGACATGATCACCTAGATCCTCGCCGGTCTTGCCTTCGAATTTTGGAATGTCTGAAGAGAGCTTGGTGGGGATAGGAGGCCATAACAGATCATGACGCACAAGGTCATTCATTAATTTTGACAAATCTGGCAGACTAAGCATGGCCATAAAAGGGATCTGGGGTTGCAGTGTCTGAGCCCATGCTCCCGGGAAAGATTGGTGTTGAGGGATTGCACGCCATCCAGGGTTCTGGTATATACCATGGCCATGTCCGGTAGGATAATATCCTCCTCCAAAATGATTCATAAAAGGTTGTATGGGCACCATACTAGCGGAAGTGGCATAATGAGGGTTATATACGTTTCCCATAGCTGAAGGAGCTCCGGGCTGGGGGTTTCCCATAGCATGAAACTGAATCCCTCCAAATGGAACTTCGGAGGATAGAGGGGGATTCTCCATAATAAATTTGTTTGTCGGAATCAACATGGAGGAAGAAGGGATAAAGGATGGAATATAGGAAGTGACTTGCCTACCTGGTTGAGCATTCCATCCGGGGGCATTGAGACTAGGATTAGGCCTAGAAGAAAAATGAGGCCAACCTCCAACCGTAGGATTCATTTGGGGAATATGAACTCCACCAAACGAGAGAGGAGCATACGGAGGAACCATGCCCCCAGGTCCAAAACTAGGATTCACATTAGTTGTTGGAATAGAGGATGAGAGTTGCGACGTCATGTTGGGCATACCAAAATAAAATGGATTAGAGACCGAAGGCATTGACTAAGAATTGTAACCTGGCGTACCAAAAACAGATACAAAAGGATTTGTTCTTATGGGCCGATAAGAATCCACAGGTTGGGTAGCAGTATGGGCAGGGATCTCCGACACCCCAACTATCGAGGTTGAAGGAGTCGAAGGAATCCCACTAATCACAAAATATATAGGAGTCGAGGGACTCCCGACGACGTTTGGGTTTGACTCAGTACTCATAACTGGATTATCACAAGTCTGGGATGTGGAGATATATGTACCACATTTATTAACTTTACACCTTTTAGAAGGAAAATTTGGTAAAGACTCAAGATGCGGTGGTAACTTCAAAAAACGACAAGACCTGCGAGGAAGTTGGTCTTGCTCCACGATGACTCAAGACTCGATATATAAAACTAAATCCTAGGGCCAACTAACAATCAGAGGGCACACCAAAATAAAGAAAAAATGCCAAATACACACAAACATGATATAATGGCTGAAAATGGGCCTCCCTCACTAAGTTGGTATGTCTCTCCCAAGAGGGGCTTGAGACTCCCTTCAAAAGATTAGAGGTATAAAAATAATTCATAAGGGCCCTCATGAGCTTAACAACGCAGTTGGTCAGATCCCCCTAGAAAGGTAATCCTCCATAAAGGTTGTGTGTTGTCTGACCCTTATCTGACTCAGGGTACCTATAGAATAACCCCTGCAAGTAACCTATGTGTCTACATATGTCAAGCGACTAGAGTCACCACAATATAATCAATGTCTAGGTGAACAATCGCAAGTCCGGTCCACCATATGGGCAGGGTAACAAAGCCCAAAATCTTGAAAGCATCGCCTCTCATGGAGGAAAAGGTACTAGCAAGACCCCCAAATACGAATAGAACCCCAGAAATATCTCTAACGCTAAGAAGGTATTAGAGGGATATATTTGCAACCAACTTTGCGCAACCTTGTGCTTAACTCCGGTGTGAGAGGAGCCTCCCGACGTCACTAATTACACAATGGGTTTCACCACTCCCTGGTTAGACACATATGTTTAGTTTAATAGCCTTGGAGACGTTTACTCACAAAATCCTATTCCAAGGCCCTACCCCTGGTCTGACACATATGTTTAGTTTAATAGCCTTGGAGAATTTTACTCACAAAATCCTATTCCAAGGCCCTATGTCCTATACTTGTTTGTGTACACTTGAAAAACACAATCGTTTCTAATCAATTTTAATTAATCAGCGTTACTTTTAATGGCTTCTGCTTACTCAAGAGGTGTGGTCGTGAAACTGATGGTACTACGACTCAACATATAAAAAAAATTAATATAAAAACACTGTTAAGTATTAACATTGAATTCTAAAGAGATGGTATGCTTCTAAATGCAAATTTTCAATGCAATCTCTACAATTCAATGATATGCAATCTCTCCACATGTGTCGAAATCAATGTAAAGTAATCAAAAGAGAAAATTCCATAATGAAAAATGAGCAAATGTTTTTGTATTTTCGATATAAAGAAAAGAAAATGCAAGCACTGAATAACAACTTCACCCGCAGACCCTACTGCAAGCAAAAAGAGACAAGCCAAACAAGATACCAAGAACCAAACACTCGGACCAATGTGAAAAGACAACCAATGAAAAAAAAATGATGAGAAATAATACCGCCCAAAAATTCAACAATAAGAAGGTTTCCTATCACTCTGTAAGCACTTAATAGTCAGGACAGAGACCCAAGAAGGCTCAACAACCAACCAAACTCACCCAACAAACACCAAACTCATCCAACAAGACTACAGAGCTGATGTACGCCATTGTTTGAGTAAAAGTCACGTATGTACACACCCTACAGAAGGACAACTCGCGTATGTATGTGTCTGTCAAGGGAAAACTCGCGTATATATAGTAAAACACTGACAGGGCAAGGGTTAAGCCAATAAAATCATATGAAAAGTAAAAATAGGTTGTCAATCAATCACGCAACAAGGAAACTCAGGCTAACAGAGAGAAAATCAAGGAGAACACACTCCAAACCCCAAAAAAGAAGCTCAATCCCCAGTATGGTCGCCAATTATGTTACGAGGAAAATCTCTCTATGGCATGGGGTAAACCACAATAGATGGAATGACACGCATAAATAAACTCTAATCTCAAATATTTTATATAAATGAAATGCTAACAAGACAAGGCCAAGAGCCTACCTCGTCTGGACGTTTGATGAAAACCATTGTTGAGCACGCAACTCAAAGATTTATACCTGCAACTTGTCCTCAAAAACCAAGATACGCAAGAATATGGTGATAATATATAATGTTAGCATATATATTAGCATAATCCATTAACATACATGACAAATACACCCACGGAATAATAATTCAAATATTTGCAAGATATCAATTGGACGAGAAAAGAGTATTTCTATTAAAATAATCATCAGAAGTATATAGGTGATAAACTTTTGTAAAAAAACATATCGGAATTGAGAAACTAAGTCCCTCCAGTTGGGCTTCCACCACTTCAATCCTCCACCAAAGGCAAGCTCATATAAAGGAGACAATGAGATTCTCCATCACAAAGAAGGAAGATCTTGGGGGCTGAACAAGGGGTTCGAACTTTCAAGGATAAAGGGATGCAAACTCAATACAAAGTGAAACTTCTCGAGAGTGTCTTTGCTCTTAAAGTTGAATTCCCCCCTTCAAGGCTTGGATATGGCTCAATTTATAGCCTTCAGATGGAACTGAAGGGCCGAGTTAGAGCGTTTCCAGTATATGGAAGGTCAAGGATCATGGATCTCGTGACATGGCATGGAAACCCAACATAATTTTTAATTTTTAGCACCAAACCTGATGTACGCGGGGTATAATGAAGCAACCTGCGTGTACGCTTGTTGTCTAACTGATAGGATGTGTATATGTGGAAAAATGTTTTTTTTTGGCTCTGGAAGGTACAAAAGGGGACTTCAAGTCTTCATAGGGAAATGGAAAGACCATCCAAGCAAGTTGCATGGGTGAGGAAAAATTTGTTGTAACACATATATGTCTTCTATGGTCCATGAGATTTCCATAGACTTCTATTATGCCCCAAACAAACTTCTCAATAGTGAGTTATGCCCTTTGGAAGTAAATTAGTGCCCAAATTATACCCTTAATTGTTTCAGTTATAACTTTCTCATACGAGCTCTGTTTTGCGTTCAAAATAGCTCGTTGGAAAGCCCTTTTCGAGATATTTTATTTAAGATGCAGAGAAAAAATCATTCAATAATTTGAACTCTTCAAAACCACTTCTAGATTTAAGACATCATACGAAATATATGTTAAGCTCCAAATGGAGTATGAAATCAAGTTGTCAAAATTGGAATGATCTTAAATACAATTAGGATAAAGCATTAAAAAGAGAAAAACTTTATAAGTTACAAGAGGAGTATGAAATCAAGTTGTCAAATTTGGAACAATCTTAAATTCAATTAGGATAAAGTATTAAATTTTACGAAATTCTAATTTATATAAATGTCTTTGTAATTATCTATGTTTATCAATATATATATATATATATATATATATATATATATATATATATATATATATATATATAATGTTTATAACTTATTTATATTCATCAATTTGAAAATTTACAAAATAAATGATTGATATAGATGAATTTTTAATTTGATTGAACATTTCATTAATGTACATAAACCATTGACATGTTTATCTATTATACTATTAGAGATGCGTAAAAGATACAAAATAGATTAGGTCTTTGTTATCTAGCTTAATCAATGTTTATATCAAAATTTGATATTTTTCGATGATGATGCTTTATGGTTCTAGATTGTTGCTAGGTGGTCACTGTTGTTATGTCCTAGATAAAGTTTTTTTGCTTTTGGATATTGAAAATATATCTACTTATACAAAAACTTCACACACATTTTCAAAATGGAAAGATCATGCATATTCCATGTGTTAAGAAGTATAATTGCAAATAGGCCTAATTTTTACAATCTAATACAATGTTGGTTACCAACATTATCATATCAAAATTACCCCTCTAGGCATATTTTCACCAAATTGTCCATCCCCACCCCATATTGCAAAGATATGCTTGATGGTAAAGTTGAGACACTACAACCTATGGAAGCCAAAAAAATTCCATCCAATGGGGTCAATGTTGTCACATGATGTCATGTTCATTAGAGAAATTGAGATACATGTCCACGTCTCATTCTCTACTTTGATCGGTTGTGTTCTCTTGTTGCTTAGGTGTTTCCTCTAGAATATTAACTAGTGGTGGATGAGATAACAAAAATGCCACTTACTAGTTGCGAGAAAGTAGTTTGGTTTACATTGAATGGACCATGCCTATTAGGTTTATAACAACTTGGTTTTGAATGAGTAATTGGAGTATGAAGCACAAAATATTATTAGAGGGAGATAGCACTAGGTCTTGTAGATGATGAACAATTACTCTTGGATTTTGTAAGGGATAATGAAGATAAGTGTGAAATAGAAATCCGAGATTGTTTAGGATGTTGGTTACAAACTTGTTGATGTCATGGACTTAAGGTTTGGGATATCCAACAACATCTATGATAAACATTCTCTTATAGAAAGGAGGGTTGTCTCCAAGTGTTGGGCTTGAAAACTAGTGTTAGCATTAAGAAGGTGAGGAAGAGGTTGAATCCCCAAAAAAATTATTCTTAGATGAAGAAGAATAGTAGGATTAGTTGAAAATTGGGCCAAGGTTAATGTCTACATTCATGGCACCTTGGTTCTCCTCCCCAATGAATGAGTTGTGTATCATTAAGAGGAGAAAGAATCAAATTTCCCACAAATCCAAAGAAAATAAGGCAGTAATCCATGTATAAAGGATGTTCTCTTTGAGTTTCCACCAAGAATAAGATTAAAGCAAAACCCCTCTAGTAGTGTAACTTTCCCAATCTCCAAGTTGAGTCATGACACACAATTTTTTTCTCTAATGCCATTTATGAATTAACATGCCCCACATATGCAATGAATACACAGTTCTAAAAGCAAACAATCCATGCATAAATATGTACAATTAAACCACAACATAGTTAACATAAATAACCACACATAAAACATCATAACACACAAAAGACACTTTTTTTTTAATTAAAATCATCGACTGGTTGTAGACCTCAGATGTTCCTCCCAACCATAGACTTTGTTATTCATTCACTCTCAACAATAGGTCACCCCCAAGCTAGGACTGTGACTCCACCAGGGAAAATGATACCTAAGTAGAACTAAGGTCTGACAAACAACACAATTAAGGATAGGCCCAAGTGCCAACTCTAGCAACATTTCCTACCCACATCCTCTCATTCATCACAACCTTTCCCACCTCAGGAAGTGTACCCCTTCTCTACTCAACATTCCTTCGGTTGTCCCACTTCCCTTCCAGGGCTTCAACAACATGTCGGTCAGGAAGTCTCAAAGCTCTCTAGCCCTTGGAACACAAGTATGCTCTAAGAGTTACAGCACATAGGGAAACCTTTTCCCAACAATTCTCTTTTCTCAAAGAGAATGCTCCACAGGTCTGACAACCTGCTTCTTTAGCCCAAACCACCAAGGATTTACAGGGTAATCACAACTTCACAGTTCACCCTTTCCAGGAAATGGTAAGGATGATGAAAGGAAAAATGAATGAGTGAATGATGGAAATTACACTAAGTTCCCAACATTATATATCCATGTTCCCATCTTGATGATTCATTCCCCCGCTTAGAAACATTAGGATAAAAACATATCATAAGACTTAGGAATTAGGAACAATAATTCTTTATTCCTTGGCTTAAGCCCCCTTGACTTAGCCCCTTTCCTCTCGAGTCTTAGCCCCCTTTCCCTCTCGTGGATTCCTAGCCCCCCATACTCTTTTATTTGACTTGGTATGCAACAATGATGTATTTTATTAATATATCTTTGAGTGTGATTACATATTGCATTTGGCAGGCTTGTTGGCCTTTCAACACATAGGCTCCATGGCCTAAATCACATAAGCACTATGGCCACAAAACATATATACAAAGTCACTCTGGCCCAAAACATCCTGGCTCACCAACCTATAAAGCATATGTACATTTACAATTGGGGTTCAACCTAGGGGTATTACAAGTAGGTGTAAGCTACAAGCATTGGAAATAAAATTAAAATTTGATCTTCACCAAAAGCCCATGATGTGTAGTGGGCAAGGAAACTTCAAACCCAAGAGAATTCAAAGTTATAAAAACAAGCATGAACATGTACAAATCTAGCTTTGTTATCTAATTACAAGCATTTAAATCAAGTCTTGTTTGCTAGGTCACTAGAAGATCTTAGAGCACTAAGAAGATGTATATATAAATATGTGTGTATGTGTGTGCACCAAGGATCATTTATAATGATGATTGGCCTACCGTAATAGTTTTGGGGGATGGTTATGCTCATAATGCCAAAAGGGTGCATGTGTGGATCATTGTTGACATTGTTGGTTGTAGGTGTGCATATATAATGCCAAATGGTTCACGTGTGATCAGGGGATCAAATTTTGCTCAAAAATACAAAGTGCTCGGAATCACTTCAAATCGAACGGGAGCGTAGGTCTCATCATTACGAACCCAACGCAACTTGTTTGGGTTCAAACGGACGTCGGGAGCGAGAGATATCGCGTTCTGTTCAAAATAACAAACATACAAAAAAGGGGTGCTAACTATACAGTCTGTACAGTCTGTACATACGCTGACGTGGCAGGCCATATGACACGTGGCAAGCAGCGATTTGCACAGTTGGCAGGTGACATGGCTTATTTGCAGTGAATGGAATGGCGACACGTGGCCCAATCAATGGCCGCCATGTGTCCCCTATTTATTCGTTTAAAATTTATTTTGAGTCCACCGGATTCGACCCCGTGACCTCCACCCGCGTGCAAAGCTTTGGCAAAGACCACCAACCAATGCGCCACCATAGTGTTTCTTAACACCATATGGTGCGGATTTTATTTGAATTAAAATGTTGTATGTTTGGGCGGGGGGTCGGGCTGGGGCCTAGCCCCAGCCCGTGGTTATGTTATATTGTAATATGGCCACGGTTTAAAACATTTGCGCACACATTTAAAACTAAACCCCGGTCGTATTGTGTTGTAATATGACCACGGGCGCGCGTATATGTTTTAACATAGCCCTTTTAATATAGCCCGCGGTCACATATTTGTTGCCATATGACCATTGACGCGCGCGCGGGTATGCATTTGGTTTGGATTCGGTTCAAACGGTTATGGCCCTTACTTTTAAACGCGGTCACATGGGTCATATGACCTTGTCCTTGACGGTTAGGGGCTAGGTGCGTCCATAACCGTCCTACAGTTTGCACGGTTCGCACGGTTGCGTCTGGTGCTAAGTTTTTACGCTTAAATATGCATGTGGGCTAGGTTGAGCCAACAAAGGGTGTGTTTTGTAGATGCAGAGACAACAAGCTTGAAGGGGGGACTTCCAGGAAGCCTATCTTCTTCAATTTTTGGCCAAATGAGGTGCCGAAAAAGCTCAGCTAGGGGTTTTTGGACGTTCTGAAGCCATTGGAGCAGTTTATTTGGCATTTTGAACATTTTAAAGTACATTTTTTAGCACTTTGAGCAAATAATACAAATGATCCATTGGAAGCTGGACCAGGAGATGTAGCCCAAGAGAGGGGTGAACTCCTTTATCATTTGTTGTGTTATGTGTTTTCTGTTTACTGATTTTGTTGCTATTTATATGCATATTGAATGAGTAAATCCTATTAAAGTTTTGTTGCAAAGTTGATCCATTTGCATTTTAACACATAAAATTTAACTTGCAAATATTTTCAAGAATACAAGTCTTCTTCATTTTTAGATCAAGTTGGTATCAGAGCATAGGTTTTTGAAGACTTGATTATTTGCAAGTGTTTTTTATTTTTTTCTGATGCTCACAAGGTTGAAACTCACAAGAGGAGAAGGTCAACTTGTAGAGCCAAGTTTTCATCCTTCAAGGAGAAAGCTTATATCATCACCGCAAGTTTCAAGGAGGCATTCACCAAGTATGGCTCATGAAGAGAGTCATGAACATGTTCCTGCAAAAGATGAAGATCTCAGAAAGACTGTCATGGAAATGAGAGAGATGATGAAGATCTTGATGGAAAGGAATACAAGGTTGCAAGGTGAAGGCTCCAACCCTTCAAAGCATAAGGGAGACAGTGGTGATAAAACTCCAAATGGAAATGGAGGGAATGGTGCTTCTCCA
>ML781389.1:124246-195836 GCA_009831015.1 Picea engelmannii | reverse complement strand
TTGGAAAGGTGAGGGAGCTATACCCTCATCTTCAGATAGACTGAAAATAGTCTTTTGGAGGTCCAAAAGCTTTCCAATGGGGAGGTGTGATCAGGGGATCAAATTTTGCTCAAAAATTCAAAGTGCTCGGAATCGCTTCAAATCGAACGGGAGCGTAGGTCTCATCGTTACAAACCCAACGCAACTTGTTTGGGTTCAAACGAACGTCGGGAGCGAGATATATCGCGTTCTGTTCAAAATGACAAACAAGAAAAAAAGGGGTGTTGACTATACAGTCCATACAGACGCTGGCGTGGCAGGTCGTACGACACATGGCAGGCAGCTATTTGCACAGTTGACAGGTGACATGGCTTGTTTGCAACGAATGGAATGGTGACACATGGCCCAATCAATGGCCGCCACATGTCCCCTATTTATTGGTTTAAAATTTATTTGGAGTCCACCGGATTCGACCCCGTGACCTCCACCCGCTTGCAAAGCTTTGGCAAAGACCACCAACCAACGCGCCACCGTAGTGTTTCTTAACACCATATGGTGCAGATTTTATTTGAATTAAAGTGTTGTATGTTTGAGCGGGGGGTCGGGCTGGGGCCTAGCCCCAACTCGTGGTTATGTTATATTGTAATATGGCCACGGTTTAAAACATTTGCGCGCACATTTAAAACTAAACCTCGATCGTATTGTGTTGTAATATGACCACGGCCGCCCGTATATGTTTTAACATAGCCCTTTTAATATAGCCCGCGGTCACATATTTGTTGCCATATGACCATTGACGCGCGCGCGAGTATGCGTTTGGTTTGGATTCGGTTCAAATGGTTATGGCCCTTACTTTTAAACACGCGGTTACATGTGTCATATGACCTTGCCCTTAACGGTTAGGGGCTAGGTGCGCCCATAACCATCCTACAGTTTGCACGGTTGTGTCTGGTGCTAAGTATTTACGCTTAAATATGTGTGTGGGCTAGGTTGAGCCAAGTTTTGTAGATGCAGAGACAACAAGCTTGAAGGGGGGACTTCCAGGAAGCCTATCGTCTTCAATTTTTGGCCAAACGAGGTGCCGAAAAAGCCCAACTAGGAGTTTTTGGATGTTCTGAAGCCATTGGAGCAGTTTATTTGGCATTTTGAGCATTGTAAAACACATTTTTAAGCACTTTGAAAAAATAATACAAATGATCCATTGGAAGTTGGACCAGGAGATGTAGCCCAAGAGAGGGGTGAACTCCTTTATCATTTGTTGTGTCATGTGATTTCTGTTCATTGATTTTGCTACTGTTTATATGCATCTTGAATGAGTAAATCCTATTAAAGTTGTGTTGCAAAGTTGATCCATTTGCATTTTAACACATAAAATTTAACTTGCAAATATTTTCAAGAATACAAGTCTTTTTCATTTTTAGATCAACGTGTTGGGTTGGAACTTTGGAACTATGTGCAAGTGATGATGTTGATGCCAAATTTAGTAGAGGTTTCAAAGCATTGGGCCTGAATGTCATGGGGATTTCCCCTTAACCTTGCAAGGGTTCTACCCCTCAACCCTGCTCGCTAGGGGCAAGATGAGGTCACCAATGACACTACTCCTTGGAGTCCATGACAAGTGAGACACACCACAATCTTGGGTTGCAAGGGTAAAGCAATAGGGTGTTGAGGCGGTCAATGCATAACCATCTATCTCTATGGTTGGATCAAAGGTTATAATGGAGAGATATTCAAGCAAAACATAGATGTTAGCTCACCCATTTTGAATCTTGAGAAACCTTAGAAAGTATTCACTAATAAAGGAGTAATTAAAAGCCTTAAAAAACAAGGTTCCAGGTTGTTAAATACTGGTGTGTAGATATCCACAATTAATCATAATGTATGAGCTTGAGCTTTATGAAAAATACTACTACATTCCTCTTCCTCTTCCTCTTCCTCTTGTTAAATACTACTACATTCCTCTTGTTAATTATGAAGAACTACATATGAAATAATTTGGATCCATCTCAATGCAAGGTGGCTTAGAGTCATCATTAACAAATTACTTATTTCCCCAATCGAGATGGGTTTCTTCTTCTTTGATGTAAAGAGATACATCTCATTTATGCTCATGTAATAGCTTGAAGTGATAGAGGGTATACAAGTGTAGGGAGGAGGTGGCGAGGTTGATAATCCTTCCATATACCTCCACGACTTATAATCCTAGTACTTACAAAGGTTAAAATGAAATGAAATGAAAGGGGAGGAGGGGGCGAGGTTGATAATCCTTCCTTATAATCCTAGTACGACGTGAAAATGACTTAAAATGAAATGACTTGAATCGAATATACCTTAGAATTCGTTTGCATGGTTGTTGGATATGTTTTTAAAGAACTTTATTATGATCGTAAGCATGTGTTTTTAAATAACTTTATTATGATGGTAAGCCTGTTTTTAAATAACTTTATTATGATGGTAAGCATATCATTATGGGTTAATCCCATTTGTCTTTGAATGGAGTAGGACTTGATGACCTTCACCATCTCTAATTTGAATTTAAATCTCTTCATCATTGGAAATGGATTGGATTTAAGTCACATGGCACTATGACGAGACATGCAAGATACATGAATACGAGTATTTGACAAGACATGTTGACCATTGAAACAAGAAACAAGGAACACATTATGTATGTATGTTAAAATCATTGCAATTTCAAATATAAATATAAAATATAGACATAAAAGTTCAAATGTTTTAGAAATGAGAACATTTATAAAATATTGATAAAACTAGTTTCCATTTGTTAAATGGTGATAAACACTCAAAAAATTAGATATAACACACATAAAATATAAGTTTAGAAGTTAGAACCATAAACTTGAATTTTCTCATTGAGTCATTTGATGTCAACAAAATCAAAATGTATTATGAAGATATTGAATCATTGACATTGTAAGTGGGAATACGGAAAATACAAAATACGATAGATACTAGAACAGTAAATGGAAGAATCACATAGCTTATCAATGGTCGTCTTCCTCCTCCTCTATATCTAATCCAAGATATGCATCTACTGGTGTGGAGGATGACCCCTCAAGAGGATCACCATCATCGAAAGTGATTGGCTCTTGCACTAAATCATTAAGATCCAAGTTGACTAGTGCCAACTCAATTTTGTTGTCCAAACCCATATCATCAAAAAATACATCCCACATCTCACATATACCATTGTTTCGGCTTTGAATTGCTTCAAATAATGCAAATTCCCATATATGCTCCATGTTTTAGTGTTTGACATGTTGAAACACTGCTAAGGCACATTTGACATGTGTCTTATTTTATGACACATGTCAATTATGTGTCTAATACATGTCTTAACATGTCCAATGTCCAATATATGAGATGTGAACACACAAACCCTAGGAAGCTTATCCTATTACCTAGAATTAATGAATCTATTTTTCATGGTGTTTATAAGAGTTTTCATTTTATAATGCCACCCATGGGTCAATGTCTGTAACAAAGCAATTTTAATAAGAGTTTTCGTTTTATAATGTTACCCATGGGTCAATGTTCGTAACAAAGCAATTTTAATAAGAGTTTTCATTTTATAATGCTACCCATGGATCAATGTCCTTAACACAGTGATTTTTTTCATCATTTGTCATAGCCTAACCAAGCAATTTTAATAAGAGTTTTCATTTTATAATGCTACCCATGGATCAATGTCCTTAACACAGTGATTTTTTTCATCATTTGTCATAGCCTAACCAGTGTTTATTGGCCAGAGCATTAGCAATGGTATTACAGATCAGTCACATGAGTTTAGCTCAGATGGTTGGGTAGTATGGTTGTTATCCTCACCACCCAAGTTCATACTAAACCTAACCTAAATCACTCTAATAAATTACCAATTCTCCATCTTTAAAAAAAATATGTTAATACATATCCTAGAAACATAGCCTACACGATATTTTGAAAATGCCAATTTAATCTCCAACAAATGTTGTCAACCTGCTGCATTGTAGTTTATTTTTTTCTGTAATTTGCTGTGACGAGGAGTTAGTCTCCTTTAATAAATAGAAATTGAATACGCGTAAGATGTGATATAGAAATTGAATATGCTTAAGATGTGATATTTCCAACCCTTTCAATAGAACCAACATTTTTGCCTCGGTGGAGGAGGTGTCAATCTTTTGCGTATAAAAAGCTGATATGGAACCAAAATTTTTGCCTTGGTGGAGGTGTCAATCCTTTGGGTATAAAAAGCTGGGTGGCCCCGATCATTTTGTGGAATTCTACCTATTCCTAAACTTCTCAAATTACTTACGCCCATTAAATTTAAGTTTGATGTACAGTTGTTTTGGAGACCACTAGGTTGATGGCTCTGGAGGCAGTTATTTGATCAATGCCTTAGGTTATAGGGAGATGTTACTTTAAGATTGAGCTACCCGAGTTTGCATAGATCGTGCTGAGCTTTCCCCTCAAAGATCCAACGATTCAAGCCATACTTTCCAGCGAACAAATCCAGGAATTATACTTAATACTCCATATCTGGGATCCCAAATGAGATTGCAAATCTCCTCTGGGGGGCCATACGTGTGAATGAGCATCAATTTGCTGTTGTGTGGGAGGTGCTGTTTGAGTAGACATTTGAATCCAATTCCAAATTGATTGGGCACAAGGGTAGCCAATGAGGAGGTGGTCAAGTGTTTCAAAATCGTTTGAACACATTACAATGGGTATCAGTTCTTCCAAAATCCCTCCCTTCCCCATCACAGTAATATCATTGAATAGTTTTGGATGGTATCTACCTGTGTTGCAGTTCCCTCTCAATTCGGTTCATGATATTTTATTGAAGTCGTTATGGGTCACAAGTCCTTCGGTTTCCAAATTCTAAAAGACAACAGTTGTGTTTTAGAATTTGTTCCATCTATCTGGTTTTCTTCCACCAAGAATTTACTAATACTCTTATTTGATTCCTTTCCAACAAAGCTTACAACCACCTCATACAAATGCTTAAAACATTTCTATATAGAAAAGTAAAAAGGGAGCACTTACTCTTCTAAGAATGTAATGTCTCTTCAATAGTTTTTTTCCTATTTCTAATTCAGAAGGTAATACAATTTTCAACGGGCATTGGCAGTTATATTTTTTTTAAGTAGTATAAACGTTATATCAATTTTGTCATGTTTTTTGGGTTAATTTTATCCTAAATCCAATCAGGTCAGAAATTATTGGAATTGCAGATTGTTTAATTCAATTACTTTAATCAGGTCAGAAATGATGGGAATTGCAAATTTCAGTTGTTAAGTTTGCATAATCCAAATATTTCAGGGTTTTTCAGGGAGCTGAATTTATTTATGTATTCAAAAATGCAATTTAAACAACAAAAAAAGTATGATTTCATCAACAATTTTATCACCCAGATCTTGGTTATTGAAAATGATGAAAAACATAAAATGTTTAGAATATACCATTATTTCTCACTCTATCACACATTTATCATTATAGGAAAGAATCATTTGTGTTGCTTTGTAACATGCATGCATGGGGTGGTTATGAATTTTAACTGGGTCGAATCAGACCCCATTTTCAGAATTCACATGGTGTGGTATATGAAAAACACGAAAGAGTTGCGAAATAAGGATTATCAATCTATCCACGGTAAGGGATTTTGTACACACAGAAAACAATTTAAAACAGAGAACAATTGCAGAAAGAGTTCAACCATATGCCTGAGCATTGACCATAACAATATAACAGCATTAATTGAAAAACAAAATCACGATGCATGATTATGCATGGCTGATTAGGACTAGAAAACTTGATGGAACTGAATCAGTTTCAAGTTTCAACATAATTTCGACAGAACAAAATGAATTTCTTAAGATCAAGCAATGCTTAATTATGCAAATATAAATTTTTCATGAACATTTTAAGAAGTATTAAAGCAGCAAGGTCAAGTTGTAGTCTTCATTAAAGATTGCTTGATTGAGGAAACAAGCAGCTCAGTGGTTTTCCATGAAAAAATTTAGAAGGATATCGTGTAGATTAGTAAAATAAAACATAAGCTAAGGCTAATGGTCCTGTTGGTGAGTCATGCAATTTGCACTCCAGCTATAACCCGTAGGCTGCCATCAAGGGGTAGGGGACCTTATACATATCGACAGAGACATGACAAGAAGCTGCCATAATCCTGATCCCGCAATAAATTATATTTTAGTGTTCAAGGATAGATCATTTGTATAAATGACTTTAATTTTCCAATATGGCCGTTTTACTCCATTTTTCAGTAACGGCATGAAGTTACAGAAACTTGATTTCAAAATGCACATCCCAACCGAACAACAAACTGATTTTCATCTAGGCTAATGGAAGAATGAAAACTAAAAAGGACAAATGTATTCTCAAATAAGAAAAAACACTTTCTATATCATTAGATGGGCTTGAACATAGTCACAATAATGGAGATGATTTCATTTCACATACTCTTCCAAGAAGAAGAGCTCATGAAGAATGAGTTAGTATTATCATAAAAAGCACATCCTATCTTTTTCCTAATAAAAATTCGATTAAGACTGTACACTTTATTGAATATTAAGGTTTAGGCAAAACCATATCTTGTACTTTATATATCTAATAACTTATGCAATCTAATTATGGACTGAAAACTTATATACCATTGTATGCCTGTAAACCTCTCCTGGGGAGACTATAATGGATGGAAAGTTTGCTTGGTTGACTGCATTAGGAAATCCCTGAGTCTCCAAGCACAACCCTGCATGTTTTCCATAAATAGCACCTCCTTTGCCAACAACACCATCAAGAAAGTTCCCCGTGTAAAATTGCATGCCCGGTGCATTGGTCCACAAATCAAGAACTCGCGAACTGGAAGGATCCTCGACTTTGATAGCATGCTTCAAACCATCCATTGATTCTCCACAGTCAAGCACATAATTGTGGTCATATCCTCCGGGAACTTCACTGATTGTGCTTCCAACAATTTTCTCATTTGTAAAATCAAAAGGAGTTCCTTTAATGGGAAGAAGCTCACCTGTCGGAATCAAGTTCTCATCCACAGGGGTTACATGGGAACCCCAAATTTGAACAGAATGATCAAGTATATCTCCACTGTTGTGACCTGCCAAATTCCAATATGTGTGCTGAGCCAAGCTCACTGGTGTTGGTTTATTTCTTGGTACGGCCTCCATATCAAGTCGCAGTTCCAAGTTCCCACTTAGAGTATAGGTTGCAGAGACATCAAGATCCCCAGGAAACCCTGCTTCAGAAAATTGAATAAGAGAAGGCGATTAATGACCTATACCATGTCATTGATTAATTATATAGTTGTTTCACTTGGAGGGGGTGTTGCAGTAATAGATTCAAATAACCACAATAAAATCAAGTTCCCTCAGAGTGGGTATTACAGTAGTAGAAGAAATAAGCACAATAGAATCAAGTTCACTTCCTGAAGTTCATAAAATGTCAGATCCTTTATTGCTTGTTAGGTGTATGGAATCTGGATTTCATCGGAACCTATAGAGTCTCCTAGTGGAAATGGCCAATGACAGCAAATCCAAAGTCCCTGAGTTCATATGATCACTCTGAGTTCATAGAATCACTGGTTTCCCAACTCCAAGAACATGGAAGTGCTGAGCTATCCTTATACCTATGGCTAGATTCATTACTAACCCTTTACAACCAACACTTATTTAACTCATAGGCTTGAGATGCTGGTCAATAAGATAAAAAGTAAAGATCAGAGGATCTAGCACACTGTTTGCTGAAGGGAAATGTATCAGCATTAATGAAAATTTAACTTTTACCTTGTTCACCATCGTGACTATGGTAACTAAACTTGACACTTGGATTGTCTCCATCCTTTCGCTCTTCCACTTTCCAGACAACTTTATCAAAACCTATTTTCCCACCTGCATTGAAACAAGGAATAGTGCAAGAAAAATTGACAGAGAAGATCCATAAGATACAGTACTGCATTATTGAAATTTGAAATTTGAACATATATTCAGTGGGTTACATAAAAATGGAAAGTATCTCTGCAATTAACAAGTTGTGATCAAGTATAGCTACTAATTCTCTAGAGATTAACCATTCCCTTGACGAATCCACTGACAAATAGGACTGGGAGCAGTGACTAGACTCTCCTGACTTTGCAGAAAACTTTCCCGTCAGTTTTGCTAGCTAAAGAACTGACTATCTACAAATGTCCTCAAAAATAGATAACAAGGTGCCCAACTTTAATCCTGATGTGTTGTGCATACCATTCAGGTGGGACCGTGGGGCAGACCATGGCAAATATGGAAATCCTGATGAACGGCTTTATAGTCTGTGAGAGTTTGTACCTCACCAGTGAACTAAGGCCCCATTGTTCAATAGAACAATGTTTCTTTCAGAAGCCAAGAAAGAGGACATATGCAATGGAGTAAAGACAAAAATAAAAAAAGGGGAAGAAATTACCATGTAGGGTATTAGGGCCATTGTTGATCGGTAAGCTATAATGTTGCCCGCTGAGTGTAAAGCCTCCATTCTTTATTCTATTGGCCACCCTCCCTACAATGCAGCCAAAGTATAGCGACGAAGAACCATCCTACAGAAGCCACAACAACAGAAACCTTGGAGATTAAATGTCACATCCAACCAGAATACCACACTAAATGAATAGAGAGGGCATAAGCTGCAAACATGATGGCACTCTCTAAGCGATCCATTGTGAGCAAACCATTGCTAAAATTCTTCAATTTACAGCAAGTGATGATGAGGTCTGAGTCAATATTGAGATCAACTTGTTCCAAATCCTGAGATTTTTTGGTGGATCAATGCAAGTGGCATGCTTTGTGGGTTATATTTGGCATGTGACAATTATCTTGGACTGTCTTGTGGCTGTTATTTATGTGAGGTTGCAAGTTATCATACATGACATATCCCTATGTTGAGATTTTATTGAACAGTAATACTCCCCTGGTACTTGATACTGTATGACAATCCTGTTAACTGAATGAGTTAGCACTCTCGCCATCAAAGGAAAACTTACCATGTAAGGAGTGAGACTGTCAAAACCCAGAACAACATCCGCCAAATTTCCTGCAGATCGACATAAAGACACCTTAATCAAGCTAATTGTAATGATCCTGGTAATACCCAAACGAAGGTCCCAAAAAGACATCCATGAAATTCATAGATGGATGAAGCCTGTACTGCAATTACTATAAGGAAAACAATAAATTGCATGAACTGATCTAACCCATTCTGCGAATATGGCAAGAAATCTATGAATTGCATGCACTGGTAAATCCCGAAATGAAGATCTCACAATCAAGTTACATATTACAGATCTAATGCATTGATAAAAACGAAATAGATATACATGAAAACCGAACCAGCATTCTATAAATTTGAAGGAACTTTGTTAACTGGAAGTCCTGATAACACTTTCTCTGAAACATAGTAAGACCGAGGCCACGAACGGCAACAAAAGCTCTGTAAGTAGAGACTTATGGCCATGACTTTAACAGGATAAAAGAAAATTTGGCGTACCGTTTGCATCTGGGACTTGTAAAGAGGTGATTGTGGCACCCCAGTTAGTGACCTTCAATTGTAGATCGCCTTTTTTCAATTCAAACACTTGAGGTTCGGGTTGTTGTTGCAGCTCCTGATGTTCAGCCATTGTAGTGTGTTCTCACAACTCCAATTTCACAAATTAACGCCACAGGTTAACAGAGAAGAAAGGGTCAGTGTCATGTTGTATTTATAGCCACTGGGTATTTCCAGATAACTTTGGCCGTACCGAACAGTAGGACTTCGTAACTTCGTCAGCTCGTGGAGCCCACTAGCCTTCATATTAGAGAACGGTAGGTCCCCTAAGCTCAAAATGGAATGTTGAAAGATTTCCCCAGTTTTTTAGGTACCTAAGTTTAGTCGTGTTCTTCAAATATTTAATAGGTAGTCGTGTTCTTCAAATATTTAATAGGTAGTCGTGAGGAGAGGTTTTAGAAGCAAACAAAGAAGACAAAAAAATAAGTTAACCATGACAACAAATATAGTTCCGCATCAACACCAACACCATTAATGTGGTCATCTCATCTTAAAGAATTCATTGGCATGAAAAGGAGACTTGAAATTTTAGAAGAGAAAAGATGGTATGAAGGCAACAAAGTTAACGAAATTGTTGAGTTCAGGAGCAAATTAGAGGGAGAAAATAAAGATCTTAAGGAACAAATCTCAAGCATGCAGGTTAAAATGGAAATTCGACAGTTAGAAGTGATTGCCTTGAAACATGAATTAGAATAGAAGAGGATAACCAGAGTTGAGAAATCAGAATTGGTGAAAGAAGAGGACACAACACAAAGACAAGAGATTCAGTTAGCGTTAGCTGACTTGGAAGCTAAAGAAAATGAGCTAAAAGATCGGATAGAAGAGGTTAAATCATGGTCACAAGTTGTAAGTGGCTCATCAAACAAACAAAAAGAAATCATTGAGAAGCAAATCAAAACACAAATAAAGGAAGAGAAAGATAAGCAAGGCAAGCCTGCAAATATCATTATCAAATGATTGAGGGACTTTGGTGAAAATGAGAGGACAAACATTCTAGCAAGGGACTTCCTTAAAGATAAGTTGAAGTGGACATGGTGTATTCACCAATCAAGCATGATTGGACATAAGATAGAGGGAGGAAGAGATAGACATGTAAGAGTTATCCTAAGGAATATAGAGGATAATAATATGATCCTTAAAAATAGAGGATTGCTTAGAGGCACACGCATCTACCTAGATGAGGACTTGACTTTGGCTCAACAAGAACAACAAAGAAAGGAGTGGGAAAAAGTGAAAACAACAAGAAATGAGGGAAAATGGGCATGGTTGAAGAATGGGAAGGTGCAAATCAATGATCGTTTGTCAAATAAGAAATAGGAAATCGGGGCCCCACGAGACTGCTTACATGTAGTAAGTTGGAATTGCAAAGGTTATCCATGGAGAAAAGCTCTGGGGTTGGGGTCCATAGCAGAGGGGAAAGATATTATCATTCTTGTAGAAATGCATGAGCATGATGGTTGCAAGGTTCCAGATTTTGAGGGGTACAAGAAAACTTTAGTTTGGAATAAAGGAAATGAGACAAGCAAATGACATGGGGGAGTTATAATGCTAATAAATGAAAATTGGGGTGGTGTGGTAAAAGAAGAACCAAACACAATACATTTGGCTGCAAATAACCGAGAAGGAGGTTACTTTCAGGTTGACTACTTGTTATTTTGCCCCCAAAAAGAAGCAATTTAGACAACGAAGACCCGTATGCCTCATTGAAAAGAGATATCTCTATATTCATCCACTTAGAATAAGTAATGTTAATGGGTGATTTTAATGCAAGGACAACTAACAACCAATCTCTCCAGTTGAGCAATGAAGAAAGAGGGGAAAACAATCACTTATGGTTGGAAGAGAGTGGAGATCAATCATGGGTAAGAGATTTAGAAGATGGAAATGGGGGTGTGACACACTTTGGGGCAGAATTACTAGGGCTTTGTAGTTTGTTTGGCATGGTTATTTGCAATGGAATGAGAGGGTGGCCAGCTTCAGGGGGTATCACATGCAAATCTTACAATGATCAAAATGTAGTAGATTACTTAATCTACTCTCAAATTTTTACTTCTAGAGTGTTGAAGTTTGATATAGGGGATTGTCCTATCGAAATGAAATCTGATCATGCTCCCCTATTGGTTAAGCTAGACTTTCCTACTAGTCCACAAAATAATCAAATCCTTGGCATACAAAAGAAAAATATTTCCAAAGGAAAAATCCTCATGAATCAGGAAAATAAGGAAAGGTTTAGTGTTTCTCTTAAGCAACAATTTCAGGTTATAAAGTACAACAGAGAAGATATGACAACCAATGAGATCGGTGGTCATGTTCATAGTAGTTTGTTGATCCCAACAATCCACAAGGACTTAAGTGCATGTAAAAGGTCTCATCCCAAGAAGAGGGCTACAAGTACCTTTTCGACAAATCCATGGTATGATGAAGAATGCAAGGCAACCAAGAGATCTCTAAAAGAGAGAAATTTGGGCAAAGAAATATGAAAAAATAGTACACTAAAAAAAGAAGAGTATGTAAATGCAAGAAGAGAGGAGTTAATCTCTCTTGGAAAACACAACCCCAAAGGATTTTGGAGAAAACTACAACAAAGGAGAAAGAAGACTGAAAAAAATATTACAAATGTCTAATGATTAGAATATGTGAAGCTCCTTTATGGGCGAGTACATGAGAAAGATACTCCTCCCATAGTGAAAACATCAGTGGAACTATTCACAGTGGATGATATCAAGCAAGGAAAAAAGAAGTTAGCAAGCGACAGAGCGAAGGACATAGACGAGCTTCAAGTTGAATTTTTAAACTGGGGGGTTGAGCTCCTTGCACCTCACATAAAAGGAATTTTCAACAGGGTCATCCAGGATGGATTTCCAGAAGAATGGACCACCAATGTGGTCATTCCTCTCTTTAAGAATGGAGATACCAATAACCCTTCCAACTACCGCACTATTATGGTCAACCCTCTCATGGGAAAGATTTTTGGGAGCATGAATCAACATTTTGGAAGAAGATGAGGGAAAAAAGGAAAAAGAGCAGGCGAGTTTTAGACCTAGGCATTCTACCATTGATCATTGTGTCACCCTTACATATTTGATAGAGAAAATCTGGGACAAACAAGGTGAGACAACCTATTGTTGTTTTGTGGAATTTAAGAAAGCCTTCGACAGAGTGCCTAGAGACAAACTATGGAACATAATGGAAGAGTTGGGTATCCCAGATGGATATAGAGCGATTGCTCATAGACTTTATGAGAAGGTTAGAGATAAAATCAGAACAAGTGAAGGAATGTATGAATGTTTTGGTAGTGATATTGGTGTTAAACAGGGATGTCCTCTATCCCCCACTTTGTTTGGTTTATACATTGATAAGTTGGAACCCTGGTTGAGCAGGACGGATGGACAGGGAGGGTGTCCATCTAGCAGGGTATGTGGTGAAGCTACTTTTATACGCGAATGATCTTATTCCAATTTCAAAAACAACACATGGGTTAAGATAACATCTAAAGGCCTCATAACACTTTTGTCAAGAGGTAGGGATGCAATTGAACATTACCAAGACCAAAATCATGATATTTTCTTTAAATAGAAAAGACAAACCAATCACCTTTCTTTTCAAAGGCAATCCATTGGAGATAGTGAAAGAATACAAATATCTTGGGACTGATTTCCACCATAAGCTCAGTTGGAGTACTTGTAGGGAAAAAAGGATATGGGGGGGGGGGGGGGGGGGGGGTGGAGAGCCTCATACTTACTCCAAAATAGGTGCAGAAAAGTAGAACTTTGGGATTGGAAAACCAAAAAAACCCTCTTTGGTTTGTTGGTTACGCCGATTGTTCTTTATGGTTGTGAAATATGGGGAAGCAACATGTCAACTTGTATATGGAGACAACTAGAAATAATTCAAAAGCAATTAATTACTAAAAATCTCAAAGTTAAAGCCACAGTCTCGTATGAATTCTTTTAGCTGAAACATGTACTTTTCCATTGGAGGCGACAATGATAATCAAATTAATAAGCTATTTAAAGAAGGTGGAAAACATGGATAACCAACGCTAGCCCAAATTATATATGGAGGAGGAGTTAGACCGTAGGAAGAAAACTTGGATGAAGCAAAATAAAAAGTGGTTGAGTAAGTGGAATATCAAGCTGTATGAATGTCCTAACACCAAGGAAGAAATACAAAAGTTTGTGAATGAAAAAGTTAGGATTGCCATGTGGACCGATCATAGTGGATGTAAAAAAACATACTACATCAAGGAATTTAACCCAAATTGTGATCATAGCGAGAAAACATATTTAGGGGCAACTATTAAAGGAAAAACAAGGTTGTTAGTCGCACAACTGAGGACAGGTTCACATCATCTTAGATGTGAGATCAGTAGGTGGAGGGTACCGAAGGAAGTTTGGGAAGAGAGAACTTGCATATTGTGCAATAAGGGTGTGGTGGAGACAAAGTGGCACTTTGTCATGGAATTTGCAGCCTACGAGGATATATGTAGTCAGTATGAAAACATCTTAAAGGTTGACAACATGCACCAACTATTTGACGAGGACAAGATCAACCAGATTGCTAGTCTCCTAGTCAAGATTCACAACAAAAGATTTGACATTGAAAAGAGTGTGAAGATGAGTTAGGGTTGTTATTCTCTTGGTCCCTTAGGTTGTTCAGCCTCATGGATGTCATTAAAATTAATCAATCAATCAATCACTTGACTTAGGAGATTACACTCCTCTTCCAAGATGTAGAAAAAGAATTTCCAGTTATAAATTTGAATGTACTTAAGTGTAAATAACTTTACATTGGTAGGTATGTTTAGAATTTTATTATGATTTAAGTTTTGTGTATGGTGGAATGATGATTCAAGGATTTTGTGTAATTCTAAATCTATTTAAATCATTCAAAAATCGATTAAAGTTTCAGATCCATTAAAATTTTAACTTTTTGTATTGTACTTAAATGAAGTTTGCTATATTATTAGACAACTCTACTTAATGCCACCCAAGTAGATTAGCCACCATGTAACACTAGTCAGATGTTGCCAACTAGAATAGACAAACAACGACAACAACCACCTAAACGATGCCTCAACCTAACTCAACCCACTAAGGAAACACCACTAGCTTAGCCACCATGCAACACTAGTGAGATGTTGCCAACTAGACTTGACAAACAATGACGACAACTACCTAAACTATGCATCAACCCAACTCAACCCACTAAGGAAACACCACTCACTCTCAAATGACTTGCATTAACCAAAGAAACCACTCCTTGTAATAGACTCAATACCCTCTGTTCACAATTGAGAGTACGAGGTACTTTTGAATTTCATAGTTTTTACATTAACTGTACTCTAATACCAAAATATAGTTTCCCAACCATCCTATGGTATGACATTTTCACAAAAACTACTTTGATACCAACAATGTAACCCCTAGTTTCCTTAATTATGCCTTGTCATGAATGAATAATGCATACTACCAAAATACACAACATAAACATAACCAAAATAGCAACATAAACATAACCAAAATAGAAACATAAGCATGCATAAACACATATAACCATAAACAACATATGCACACTAGATAAACATCTCAGTAATCACATAAAATCATAATCATAACACTTATCTTGTGTGAATGGCACTAACTAGTTGCAAACCTCGGACGTTCCTCCCAACCATAGACCTTGCTGCTCTAAATCTTACAGCAACAAGTCACCCTCGAGTTGGGACTATGACTCCACCAGGGCAAAGGCTTACCCAAAGTCAGTTATGGTCTCACAAATAGTGCAGGGTTTCTCTAGCCAAGGCACCAAACTCTGATCGTGATTCCAACTTATAGCCTCTCATTCCCCATCATCCTGCACAACCTAAGGAACTGTACCCCCTTCTCTACATTGCACCCTCGAGTTGTCCCACTTCCTTTCCAAGGATCCAACACAATTTGGCCAAGAAGTCTCGGAGCTATGTGGATCCAAGAACTCCCGCTACACTTAGAAGTCTTCAGGCACCCTTGAGGCTTCACACCTTGGGCATTCACCCAAACAATTCTCACTACAGGGCTCTAATATTGTTTGAGGAAAACCAATGATAATTGTGCATTGAATCCTCGACATAAATCACCTAAAATTCCAGGGATTGACAAACAACATAAGGTCATAGAGCTTCCCTAGCTCACCCTCCAGCATGAACTCCATAGGCACTAGTTACAATAGCATGTAATGGTAAAGTGTGAAATCAAAATGGAATCAAACTACAATCAAAATGGAAGGGAATGGAATGATTTTCCATTGAAAACAAGGTTTAAGTATGCATGGCCTTAACTTTCCATGTCGCACTCAAAGAACCATTTTGGATCCTTTTCCCAAACTTAGGCTAAAATGTCCATGTATCTTTTGCTTGGAATATTATATTGTTTTTTTTGCATTATCCCCTTTTTAGGCTTCCTATCCCCCTCTCACCTTTCTCTCATGGAGTCCTAGCCCCCCATACCCTTTTGTCTGACTTGGCCTACAACTGTGATGTATTTTATTAATGTATATGAGTGTGATTACACTGTACAATGCTAGGCTCGCCAACCTTTCAACATACAAGATCTTTGGCCAAATATCACACATACACAGGCACTCTAGCCCCCAAAACATACTGGCTCACCAGCCTAAAGATCATACGTACACATATAAAATTACACCATGAGGGTTAAAGTGGGGGTATTACATTCCTCGAGCTATTCCAAATGGCCTAATAAAGAAACATTATTGGTTGAACACAGACCATCGAGCTCTTCACTATTGAATTTCTCATTTGTTTGTTGACCAACTAATCCACTATACAGTGAACCACAACCTCCATTGGTTCTAAGAATCAATTGAGTCCTACTCTAAACGAATCTATAATCGGCTAGGTCTAAGAATCTATCCTTAGACATCGTGTTCGTTTCATCCCAATTGAACTTATTTGACTAAACCTGAGCCTTCATGCTTGTTTCAACCTAGAGGAATCTATCTAACTAAACTTGGTACTTCATCCTTAGATGAATTGTTTAGCCACCCACCATTCCTAGGCACCACATGTCCCAACTAAGAGTTTTCCCTCAGTGGGGTTGTTCCACCAAAGAAATGGTCCAACTACTACCCTTGTTGAACACAACGCAATCCCAATTAGCCAACCTCGTCCACTATGTGGTACACTTGACCTCGTTGGGAAAATGTCTTGGTCATCCTATCTAAGTACCTCAATGCACTAATGGAGTGCCCATCTAGTTACACTGCAACTCAATCCTCCAGACCAATTTTTTCTACACATTAGACCTCATCCACTTAGTAGGTCATCCAAACTTGTTGGACAAATGCATTGGTTCCCCAATCAAGTACTACAACCTCTTTATAGAATAATTGACCAATCTCATTGTGACATAATCCTCTAACCGAACGATTCCACCCAACCAACCTCGTCAATTGCGACATAATCCTCTAACCGAACGATTCCACCCAACCAACCTTGTCAATTGTGTGGGTCATTCAACCTCATCGAATGCATGCCTTGGTCCTCTTAGTGAATTACTTCAACCTCCTCTTTGAATACTTAGTTATCTCTCCACATCTAGACGAATCCCAAATGCCTTCTCAAGGAAACCTTGGGAGATCAACTACCAAGATTACCATAGATAGAATCCAACATGATCCACTAAGCCATGTTTTCCATTGGGCATCGCTCCATAGATTCATTCCAATTTAGTCACCAAGTGTACCTACTCTTTTAGGCATGGTCCATCTAACTCTCATCTTTTGAACCATAGGGGAAAAGGCTCTAAATAAGATGATTGCAACGAGAGAAGTGTTCACAATGCAAATGGATGAGATGTTTAATGTAACATGATATTAATAAACTAAAATGAAAAAAAAATGAAATTTGGATTAAAATTGAAAAACAACAATCAATCAATAATGAAAAAGAACTAAAACAAAATCACTCCTAATAACAAAAATGAATATAATAATAAAATAAACCAGTGAAAATTTATCTTCGCCTCGATCTTTTACATAATAAGAAGTTTACATCCCCATTTATTGTTTATCTTTCTCAATGCTTAATAAATAAGTTAAGCTTGATCTTTTATCATTGCAATATCAAACGAGTGTTGCTTATTTGTCATCTTTATACACATATTTCAAATTCACTCTTGGCCTCCCTTTCCATTGCAACACCATTTGTTAATCTTATGATGTTGTACTTGTGTTTCTTCTCCCCAAGTGGGCTAGTTCATCAACAAGAAGGTTAAAAATAAAAATATTGCATAGTTTCCCTCCCCTTTGTTCACTAAAGGGTTTCACTACTTCAAAGTTTCATGTAGTGGTTGGCATTTTTTAGTGAAGCATCTGGTAATGGATCATTGGAAGGAGATATTTTCTAAAGGTGTTAGGATAAAATAATTGATTGCTCTAATATTGATTTCAAACATATCTCTTTTATATGCTTTGAATAAAACCTATGTTGATGGTTTGGGAGAAATTTTTCTTAGGATATGACACAATCCATGATGCCTATCAATGCTCTTAGAATATATATTGGCATCCTCCTCTAGAGCATTGAAAGTTCCCCCCTCTAATTAGGTTGTCCATGGAAACCTAGACTAGACTTTCAAAGAAAACTTTGTGTGTGTGTGAGTGTCCTTGAGTAGTGTTATGGCTACCATTGGTTCAGTGCCCAATAACTATCCCTTGTTTTACACTATGGCTTTTATCATTTCCTTCTACATTGATAAGAAAACCTCAACTCTAGTGTTGAATCTTGACCTTGCATGGATCAAAATGAAAGATTATATTTTAATCATGGGATTATTTTCATATTTAATAGCTTTTGACCATCACTAAAAAATATCCAAACATGTAGAATATCCAATGTTAATCCATTCATGTTTGAAATGTTCATTTATTATGACCTTTCTCTCTGATACAAATCATGCACACATTGTAAGGACCTTGGTTTGTGGAAAAAGTTGGCCTAGTTATAAAGTCATGGTTTCCTAGTTTTAATCCACACCCAATCATTATCAGAGGTTCCAATGTGTGTAAGAATGTTCAATCTCCCTCTTGAACATTGGTCTTTTGTGTCTCTTTTGACCATTAGAAATTTCATTTGTAAGACCATTGCCTTGGTATCGGAGACAACTAATATAATAACCTCAACCTATGCATGAATATGCATTTATAAGGATTTGAGAAAAGGGCTTCCAGAAAAAACCATAATAGAGAGTGAGAATTACAATTAGATGCAACTATTGAATTACAGACATGTTTCCTTCTACTGCAAATTTTATTTCAAGCATGGGCAATGTGGAATCTTCTTTCCCAAAGGAAAATATTTCTTAGGCTTTAAAATGGAAGAATAGAAAACTTGAATGGTGGGTGGCACAAAAGCAGGATACACATGCATTTGAACTTATAGCTTTGGTAAACTACCTTGTGATACTCTCTAAGGGGTGTAATGTAAATATAGATATAGTCATGACTAATGAGTAAAACCCTCCTCAAGTAAATTTCTCACCTCACTACCTCTCCAAAGCATTGAAGAGGAGGCATGATCCTTATAATTTGAACTAGGAAAGGAAATTGATTCCTTTGACCAACCCAAATCATGCAATGCAATTAGCATTGGTTGAGACTCCATTAGCCTCAAATCAATTAGTCAAATTGATAGAAATAAGGGATGAAAGGACAACATGTTAGTTTGCAAAATCTTTAGCTAGAATATTTACAAGCCTAAGATGCTTCTTCTTAAATGTTGCAAATAAACCAAGTTGCTATGTCGTCATCGTCATGTAAAATTTGCAGTTGGACATTTGAACTCAAGATAGGGATAAAAGTTGAAAATTTTACCTTAGGTATGAGCTCTATAGGCATCAAAATATTGGATTTTTTTAACTGCCTTTCTCTTATCACGATGTATCTAGAGTGCCTTATCCTTACCTGGGAGAAAACACACTTAACACTATTTAATTTGAAATCCTTCACCTAAGAGGTCAAGAGTGGGGCATATCTACCCAATGAAAGATGCCTAGGACTTTCCTTTGAACCCAACCATTGTTGTGTGTGATAGCGTTTCCACAAACATAAACACAAACACAAGATTTTCAGTAGTGACACTTGCACCTTGATGGGGGCAGTATTGATACCCACATTCACCAACCCAATAAACCATCATTAACCAACAAAAGTATACTGTTTGACACAAGGGTACTTCATAAAAAGAGGGTGACATCAAACCCCATTTTGTTACAACCATTGTTTTTTTCCATAATAACTAGAACTTCGTACATGACATCTTTAAGCAAATATGTCACACACAAGAGGTTATATCTTTTAAACATATTGTAAGGGGAAAAATTGATCATGCTCCTTCCTCATTTAGGGGTGACCTAACACCATGATGCTTAGTTCATACCCTATGTATTAGCTTAGCTAGGTTGCCCCATAAACCTATCCCCACTTGGGTTGAAATCCTCGATGAGACATTCAGCCTATTGTGTGAATCTAGAAGGGTAGACCCCCCCAAGGGTAGACATTCAGCCTATTGTGTGAATCTAGAAGGGTAGACCCCCCCAAGAGCAGGATCCCCCTATGGGTGTGTCTCTAGATGTCTCAACCCTTTCCAAGTCATAGGTTTCCTGCTAAGTGTTGACTTGCGAGCTATTGGCACTAGCCTAGGGTTTATAGTAGTATTCATTCCGTTGAATGCAACCATAAACCTTTTCTTTGTTTAGAAAAAATAGAAGACATGTCTATAACATAAACCTATTGAAACATCACAATGAGAAGATGCCATACTCAAACAACTTTATAAATGAATTATAATAGTAAAATAGAAATATGGTTCAAACTATTATTGTAAAGAGGTATTTGCATTTGAGAGACAATTTTAAAATACTTATATGTTAAATATATCAGACTTATTTTAATAAATATTTTAAAATAAAAAATATTATAAATCATTATAACCTCTCTCTCCCTCTTCTCTTTCTTCTAGAGTTATATTTCATAAACTTTCTAGAAATTAATACATGCTCTTAATGGCAACATGATTAAATGACTATTTATCTAAGTCATCCCCACTTCCGAATCGACCTAAATCATCGAAAAAACAATCAAAGTTTTAGATTGATTGAAACTATGACTTTTTATATCATTGCATTTCAACATCTCAAAGGTAGCTTGCTAAATTATTAGATGGATTTGCTTAATACCATATAAGTAACTTAGCCACCATGCAATACTAATGAGATGTTTCAACTAGACTTGGAAACCACAACAACAACCACCCAAACTATGCCTCAACCTAACTCAACCCACTCAGGAAACACCACTGACTCTCAAACAACTTGCACTAATTAAAAAAAATGCTCCTCATTGAGCTGCCTAAAATGGCCCATCAAAGCCACATCATTGGTTTAACACACACCACCAAGCTCTTTACTACTGAATATTTCATTTCTTTGTTAACCAACTAATACACTATACAATCAAATCACAACCCTAATCCCCACCAACAAAGTTGGGCTCATTGTGCATAATTGGCATTTTTTTGCTAATTGAAGGACTTAGTCATCCAATTGAGTCTCACTCCAAACAAATTTGTACTTATTTAGGTCTAAGGCTATGTCCTTAGACATCTTGTTTGTTTTGCCCCAAATAAACTCATCTGACTAAACCTAAGAGTTCATGCTTGTTTTGGACGAGAGGAATTCATCTGACTAAACCTAAGACTTCAACCTTAGATGACTTGTTTAACCACGTACCATAGGAAACAATCTTCCATTACCAACTAAGCCCATTGGCCCAACTAGGACCTCATCTTATCTAATTCCCACATCTACAACCCTTATCTAATTGAATCCCAACTAGTTATCCATCACTAGTTAGGAACCACATGTCCCAACTAAGAGTTTGTCCTCAATCAAGTCATTCCACTAAAAGAATGGTCCTATTATTATTTTAGTTGAACACAACTCAACTCCACTTAGCCAACCTCACCTGTTGTGTGGAACACTTAACCTCGTCGGGAAAATGTCTTGGTCCTCCTAGATAATTACTAAAATCCACTAATTGAGTACCCAACTAATCATACCACAACTCAATCCTTTGGATCATTTTTTCGTACACATTAGACCTCATCCACTTAGTAGGTCATCTAACCTTATTGGACAAATGCCTTGGTTCCCTAGTCAAGTACTATGACCTCTTCATGGAATACTTGATCGATCCTCTAACAAAATTATTCCACACTACTAACCTTGTCTATTGTGTGGGTCATTCAACCCCATTGGATGCAAGCCTTGGTCCTCTTATTGAAGTACTTCAAATTTCTTCTTGATACTCAAGTAGCACTCCATCTCTATTTGAATCCCAAATTCCTTCTCAAGGCAACCTTGAGAGATCGACTATGAAGGCTACCATAGATAGGATCCAACATGATCCACTTGAACACTCGTCCATTGGGCACTCACCATAGATTCATTCCAATTTTGTCATGAAGTGTGCCTGATTTGTTAGGTATGGTCCATAAACTCTCATCTTTTAGACCATGGGGGGAAATGATATACTTGAGATGATTGCAATGAGAGAAGTGACGTGCAATCTACAAGGAAATATAGATGAGAGTTGTAACTTAACATAACACTAATAAACTAATATGAAAAATAAGGAGGTCTCAATTAAAAGTGAAAAATAAAAGTTGACCATATAATTAAAAAACAATAGAAAAAAGTTGTGCATAATAATGAAAAACAATAAAATAATAAGATAAACACTACAAGGAAAACACCTTCTAGTGAAGGTTTTTAATGTTACAAGATTGGGCAAAATATAAAAAAAAATCTCCACTAAATTCTCCACAACTGGTACTAGATATTTTAACGAATTTTCACTATAGCTAAAAATTATGGACAATTAGAGGTTCTAGCGGAGGTTTTTTGTAAAAGCATTTATATCAATAATACCCATCGGTGCACCAATATATATAATACAAACTCATGCACTACTATTTTATATGCATTATGACTTCAAAATATATATATATACTACGCACCAATGCATACTATATATTTTTGAATGCTTAATGTGTAATTGGGATATTGAAAGCACCCGGGTGCTTCTATCGATAATATGCATCGATACACCAAATTTTGATACGCCCTAAAGATCTATATATTTTTAAGCCTTAGTGTGTAGTTTATTTAATGAAAGCACCAATGTATATTACATATGTACAATCATCGATGCTTATATCACTGTGTGCATCGTAATGTATTATCACAGTAATGATAATAGTAATGATGACAATAATGGTATCATTGAAGGGAGTGGTGATTTTGTTGTCATTAGGAGTGTCAGTGCATTTATGATAGTTATTCACACTAGTGCGTAAAACTCATTTAAATGCATTAGTGCATAAATATTTATGAACCACATTGTTAATTTCAAGTCAATATAATGCAATGATATGTTTCAGTGCTGGATTTTTCAATGTTGTGGGTACACAAATGCAAATTCTTGTTATAAATCATCATAAAATAAAAAATATTTTATAATAATATTGATTTGTATATTGTAATTATTGCATTTAAATATATTCATTACATCAACACGTTGTATCATTTAAACAAATATACTAGTTGATTACACCTATGTTCATTATAACAATGTAAATCATTTATATATTTAATTACCAATGTAACATTTTACGACACTCGAAAATGCAATAGAATAACAAATTCATTTTATGTTATGTGAATAAGAGACCCATTGTTATACCAAATGTGACAACATAAAGGTCCATGATATTCAAAATGTCAATAAATAATTGCTACAATGATTGGTAACATGTCATTATTCAATTGGGACAATATGTCCACATTTAACAAAATTCATGATCTTCACAGACAAACATTCCAAAATACACAACTTGTAACATTCAATTTTGAAGATCATAATTCACTACACAATCTACTGTCGTTGTTTGTGCTACTTGCATGCCTCATTTCTTCTTCACTTGTAGGGGATATTGTACTTGGGTTATTTGGAATGCTTTGTTGATTGGCTCGATTTTGACATTGCACCTCTTCATGTTCTATCTACAAACATATAAATAAAGTGTAATGAGTATATGTATAATATATAGGATTGTGTAAATTGAAATCATACCATAACAATGAGTGTTTCATAAACAATACACATTCTTTCAAAACTATCCTTCATGTCATCTCTCAACATATCTTATGTTGGCACTACAAGAAAAACACCTTCTACGGAAGGGTTTTGTAGAGGTTTTTACTATTACAAGATTGGACAAAATTAAAAAAAAAAAAACTATCTTGAAACCTCCATTATTGGTAGTGGAGGTTTTTGCATAGGTTTTAACAGATTTTCACTACAACTAAAATTTTTGGGCAGCCAAAGGTTCTAGTGGAGGTTTTTTTCATGGTGTTGTTAAGACAATAAAGCACATTGGCGCGATACTTATGTTTATAATGCATTAGTGTGCAACGTACTAATATGCACCGATGCCTTAAAATACCAACACTAAGCACCAATGCATACTAAATATTTTAGTCACCTCGATGCATGTTTTAGATATTAAAAGGACCAAGGAATTTATTTCATTAATACGCTCTGGTGTGCTACATTTATGATATGGATCGGTGCATATTGTATATGCTATGAAGCCTCAATGTGTACTTCATATGTAAAATCACCAATGCATATAACAACTTGTGCATCATAAGTTCTTGTAATGATAACAATAATAGTAACAATAATGGTAATGGTTTCGTTGAAAGAAGTGTTGCATTTGTTGTCATTAAGAGCACAAATGCTTTTATTACAATTTTATCATATTGGTGCATAAATATGTATAAACCACACCAATGTGTAAATATGTATAAACCACTCCCGAGTGAGTTTTTTATCACTTCTATCCACCACTAACACCTATGCGTGAACTCCCATTGTCTATCCCCCATCCTCGACGCCTCTGAACTGTCCTTTTTTTGGACATTCACTTCTGACTTACTGAATTTCAGAGACAAACTGCTATGTCCTCATGCACCTGCTCCATTACTGTTTGGGGGCAAAATATTGATTTAAACTCTCCATACTCCACGAGACATGCACTAATGGAGGAAGAAGTCAACGCACTCATGAGTGCTTCTGACGAGGCCTTCTAGAACAATGCGGACCTCCTCACCTTGACAGACGAGCTCTCCAGGTGCAAAAACCTAATTCTACCATATTTTGGAGCAACAAGTCTATCTTCTTCCTCCAGTTTTACAACCCTCCACAATACCTCACTGGATACTACATCCTATCCTTCTCTTACCTCACGTACCTACACACCTAACACCTCCTTCATCAACTACACTCCTGCTCTCATTACTACCACCCAACCTACACCCAAAGTTACTCTCCTTCATGCAGACAACAAATTCCCCACCACAGTTTTACAGTCCGAACTTCCAAACCTCTAGGCTCTTCCACACTCTGCTTCGTCTACTACTACATGTGTTTCTCTCCCTGCTCCATGTAGTGGAATTCTATAGATGAACCCGTCCTCTACCTTACGAAGTGAACAAGAACACTAGACCTCCTTTGAACCTCCAAGAATCCCTGGGATTACCCACAAGACCAATGCTCATACTTTTGGGGGCAAGAAACCTACACAAAGACCGTGGGTTTCGAAGAAAACTAAAAAGAAACTAGCCCTTAGAGCGGATATCGGCCTGGAAGATTTTGTTTCTATGGCCCTGTGCAACCTTATGGGCAGAATCTCCTATAGACATCTTTGCACCACATATCTGGAAGTCTGGGTGGAAAAACCTTGGAGGCCTTTACTAGGATATGTCCCCATCTTCTCACGCCTTTGGCGTGGCTAGATTTACTTCCAGTTTAAGTCCCCTGAGGATTAAAAAAAAATTCTAGAGCTCCTCTGGACTCTGGATAGAAGTAACCTTGTGCTGAAGTGTTGGCGAGTGAGTTTTGATCCATCACATGACTACTTTCGTCACTGACACTTGTGGGTCCTCCTAGTTGGCCTACCTCTTTACTTCTGGATTATTTTTAAACAAGTTTCACTCCAACTGGCACACTTGCTATGTAAACTCTCCTGGTACGTATGGGGGTTTGGTTGTGGCTTGGGACCCTACCAAATTTGAATTTTTCTCCTTTCTTTGCTCTGGTGGAATCTTGATGTCTGGTACTTATCGAAACAACAAAAAGAGGATCAACTTACTCAATTTATATGGTCCCTGCTCCGATAGACGAAATTTCTGGGAAAAGGTGGAAGCTCGAGGTTTGCTTGACCTTGAAAACTTGATTATAGAAGGTGATATGAATTTTAGAACCTCTGTTGGGGAAGTTTGGGGGCCTCTGCCACCCATGACATTCTGGAAGATTATTTTACTACAAAGTTCTTAGCACACAATCTGGTGGACTATGATCCAAACATCTTGGCTCCTACGTGGCACAATGGACGGGTGGGATCAGACTCTATTTCCAAGAGACTTGATCATTTTATTATCTCGAACATCTTGTATCCTCGGAGGATAGGATCTTCTCCTGGGTGGATTTCCCATTTCTGTCAGATCATGCACCGATCTGCTTGCATTTGGACTCATCTTCCCTTCGAATATCTTATCCTTTCAAATCGAATTCGGGATGGCTACTAGAAGCTGATTTTAACTCTATTGTTAGTGAGGTGTGGAAAGATCTCCTCTATCTCACTGAGCCTTGTATACAACATTGTATTATCTGGAAGCTCAAGCACCTTAAAGCCTGCATAAAATCTTGGGCATCTACACACAGGAAACATAATACACAAAGGATCCAAGACCTTGAAACAAAGATTCAGGCCCTTCTATTGGTAGATGCTCGGACGAGGAACAACAGAGACATAATTCAATCTTTAAAAGGTTTTGAATTAGAAAGGAACCAACTCCTTCTCAAAGAAGAAGTTATCTGGAGGCAACGATGCAGAACAAACTGGAATAAGTGTGGTGATCTCAACACCAAATATTTCCACAACTTCGCTAGCTCTTGCAAGAGCAAAAAACACATTTGGGAGATTGTAGATGCAGATGGTATACTACATAGAGAACAAAAAGCTTTAAAAACAACTGTTGTTAGTCATTTCAAACCTTTCTTTGAGGAGAAGCCATATGAAAATCTACATACACCAGTCACAGTGGCAAGACTCTTCCCTCACTCTGTATCTAAGGATGATTCACTTACTCTAGACAATCCTTGCACGCTACATGATATTTTGGTAGCTTTAAAATCCTTCTCCAAGGATAAAATTCCAGGACCTGACAGCTGGACTGTTGAA
This sequence comes from Picea engelmannii, assembly GCA_009831015.1. NCBI lineage: Eukaryota > Viridiplantae > Streptophyta > Pinopsida > Pinales > Pinaceae > Picea > Picea engelmannii. The sequence goes on along the minus strand of ML781389.1, from coordinate 168,892 downwards.
TTTTACCTGCACCTCTTTGATTTAGTTGGTCCGGATCTTCTAGAACTAGTGGAAGACACAAGACTTAGTGAGAAGGTGGTTGAGGATATGAACTTGAATTTCCTTACACGCATCCCAAAAGTTGCCAACCCTACCTCCTTTGGTGATTATAGACCTATCACACTCTGCAATCTGTGTTACAAACTCATCTCAAAGATTATTGCGACCAGGATAAAGCCCATTCTCTCACAGGCTCTTTCGAGAGAACAACTAGGATTCTTAAAGGGATGCCAGATCCTAAATTCCATTGGCACTGCCAAGGAGTGCTTACATAGTATTAAAACAAAAAATTCAAAGGTGTTTATCCTCAAACTGGATCTCAAGAAGGCCTTTGACTGCATCGACTGGGACTTCCTCCGATTGATTCTGACTCAATCAAGTTTTAGCCACTCTATGATCAAGTGGATCATGAGTTGTGTGGTAAGTGAAGATTTTTTCATACTAGTTAATGGTGAATCGTCCTCTTTCTTCCGCAGTGGTAGAGGACTGCGACAGGGCTGCCCCCTCTCACCTCTGCTCTTCATTCTGGTCATGGAAGCCTTGAGTCTGCTTTTAAAAAATGGCCAAGCAAAAGTCAAGATCACTGGAATCAAGGTGTTCAGGATCATCAAGGTTTTACACCTTCTATTTGTCGATGATGTCCTCATCATGACAAATGACTCTCTACAGGAATGGAAGGAAATAAATGACATTTTAAAAACCTTATGCAATTCCACAGACTTGTTGATCAACTAGGAAAAATCGACCTTCCACTTTGAAAACCCGCAATAACAAAACTTGGATCAGCTAAAAGGTATCTTTCCTTACACATTTATTCACCTCTCTACTGCTCTCAAATATCTAGGATATTTTTTAAAAGATGATTCCTATAAGCTGACGAACTGGAACTAGCTCATAGCAAAAGTTGAAAAAAAGGCTGGACACTGGTGCATGAGGTGGCTCACCCTAGGAGGTTGATTTACTCTCATCAAAGATGTCCTTGAAGGACAACCAGTGTATTGGATGTCCCTTGCAGCCATCCCTGCTACGGTTCTTGCAAAACTCTGTAGACTGACTCATAACTTCCTCTGGTCGGGCAACTCAGATCACTCCCGTAAACACTTTTGCAATTGGGAATCATTGGCTAAACCAAAACTAAAGGGTAGATGGGGGATCCAGAACATCTACCATTTCAGCAAAGCATTAGCGGTCAACTTCCTCTGGCACGTGCTGACTAAAACAAGCATTTGGCACTCCGTCATCAAGGAAAAATATCTCCCCCATACCACAGTTTCCAATTGGCTGAGAAACGAGATTGTCCTTCCCAGGGTGGCATCACACTTCTGGAGAAACTTAGAAAAATCAAAATATTGGTTAACTCGTTGGCTTAGTTGGAAACCAGGCTCGGGTCACTCTATTATCCTCGGTCATGATTTCATTATTGGCATGGACAGTGCCTCTATTCTCCCTCCACAATTGATAGCGGACTTAAACTCTAAAAATATCCAGTACCTCTACCAAGCCAGAGACTGCTCCAAATTGGATTCTTACTCTGACAGGTGGATTTCCAGTGCTACTTTAGAACTCAATGTTGAGAACGCAACTCGTTGGAATACCTTCTACACGGAATTAGCATGCTCGGGTATCCATCTTAATGACTTTGATGATAAGTTTATGTGGTTTGAGGGTGACCATTCGGGACGTCTAACAGTCAAGAACACCTATGCAACAATCACAAATTCGCTTTGGCATACTAATATCAGTGGTTGGAGGAAATAACTATGGTCTTGGCACCTAGCACCCAAGTTAAAAATTTTCACCTAGCTCTTGATTGCAAATAAATTGAACACTTGGGATATCCTCCAAAGAAAGGGTTGGGTTGGCCAAAATATTTTCCATCTGTGCTACTATGAAGCAGAATCTGCAGACCATATGTTCATTAAGTGTCCATTTTCCAGACAAGTTTGGGATAGAATTACACTGGATCTAAACCTAAAAACTAATTGGGACAGGTCTACTATCACATCCTTCTTTGAATATTGGTCATACAGGGAACACAAACTTATGCATCTCCCATATCTGGTCTGTTGGTCCATTTGGCTGTTCAGAAATAAAAGAATCTTTGAAAATGGGACCCCATTCACAAGTTCTACAACATACAAAACACTTTGACTATATAAAAATTGGAATGATATTCACACTAGCAAGCCAAGAATGCAGAATACAAAGTAGACACCTGACTTAGAGGACATACCAACATGATGATTCGATGGAGCAACACAATCAAATGGCACTCAGAGCAAAGATGGAGGGTTGATCAGAATCACAAAAAAATCATCCTACAGATGGACCTTCAACTGTGGTCCGGGCACCAACACCAGGGAATAATTATTGGGTGCCTGGGCCACACTACACTTGGCCTCCAGAATAAATATTGAAGTCCTTCAGATACTTGGGGATTCCAGAACTATTATCGAGTGGTTGAATAAATAGGGCGATCTACAAGCCATCTCCCTCTTGGCTTGGAAGGACGGAATTAGACTACTCCAACCTAGTTTCAAAAAGCTTAGCTACAAGCACATCTATCATGAGCACAATAAAACAACAGATCAAATATCAAAGGAAACACTTCAGAAAAAAGCAGGCATTATAACATACAATCTTTGGATAAATGGCCATGAGGGCCCTCCTCATTTTCTAAAACTTTTTTAAAGATTTGCTACACACATCTCAATAGTCTCCTATGTTTGAGCGAAGGATCATTTACCAATTTTTGATTTTTTGAGAATACTTGAAAGCTAGTATTCGGGGACTTAAACTCTTTATGTGTATTTTTCAGACTCATGTTAGTTTTTTTATACTTTTCCCTTGTGTTTTCATTTATGATATTTCTCCTTTTACTGGTCGAGAGACCACAATAAGCGAAAGATTCATATGACAATTGTCCCTTTAGCGGCTTTTGTAAATATTTTTTCATGAGAACACATTATATTTCAATATAATTGAGGAATTTTCCCATTGGAAAAAAAATGTATAAACCACTCCATTTAGTTCAAAAGAATATAATGCAACAATATGTTACAGTGCTGAATTTTTCCACATTCCGGGTATGCAAATGCAACTTCTTGTCTTTTTACAAAATATCAATAATCATCAACAAACCAAATGTTTTTTTATAATAATATTGATTTTTATACTTTAATTATTATGTTTGGATATAATCATTGCATTAATGTGTTGTATCATTTAAACAAATATTCCAACTAATTATACCTTTGTTCATTGTAAAAATGTAAAGCATCCATATATTTAATCAGTAATGTAACATTTTACAGTAGTGGGTAATGCAATAGAATAAGAAATTCATTTTATTATATACAAATAAGAGACATTTTGTTAAACAATATGGGACAACATAAAGGTCCATGACATTCACATTGTCAATAAGTAATCAGTCTTCTAGTCAATTTCTATAGACAACAAACTTTCCTTCTTCTACTACATCTTAGACCATCTAGGATGCAATTATGGGTGTAGCTTCCAACAATTTTATTCCATATGATTGTTGATACCACATGCATTATAGTGGTTATTGAGGCTTTATCTTCTTGAGAGGTTGCAACTATATTCTTTCCTATTTCCTTCTTCCTTTGTTTACCCTTCTTCTTCCCACTCTTCTTGGGCTTTACCTATTTTTCCTTTCATTTTGTGTCCCTTAAGATGTTGTGCTTGCACACAAGCTTCGTCAATGGTAGTCCATTTGAATAGAATCACTTGTCTTTGGATATGACCAAATAAACCTCCCAAATATCTAATCAAAGCATCAGGATGGTTGGGAGATATGCCTAACAAAATGGACCACTTCAAAATTTTAGGGCTATACTCCTACACTATCTATCCGTGTCTATGTCAAAAGAAGTGTCATTGAATTTTTTGTCTTCCTTATATCCATTAGGAAATAACATTGACTTAATGAGATTCTTAAAGGTCTCCTATCGGTCACAGGTGATTCCTTCTCAAACCTATGTGAAGTTATATATCTTTCCTATCATGTCAATGCATGTTATTCTAACTTCAATCGATCGAAAGAGATTATTTACTCTCTACCAATTTTATGCACGTTGAAATAGACTTCTAGTTATTGTAACTATTGATTTATATTAATATTTTTAATCTCATATGCACATCACTTGATGTAATATTTAAGGGTGTTGGGACCTTGTTGGTACTTCCCTTGTCCAACCTTGGTTTCTCTTCTTCTTCAAATTCTTCTTCTGAACTAGAAATTTACTCATGAGATAGTGTATGCCTTTTAGGCATCATTGTTGTGGGTAAGGTGGTGGAATTATTATTCATCTCTTCCATGATTATGTTCAATTGAGCCATACTTTGAGACATCTGGGTCATCTGAGTTTCCAAATAGGTAAGTTTGGCTTTCGACTCACTACATTCTTGATTATCTCACATGTCTTGTTCTTGAGACCATTTATTTCTTCTTTGTACTCCAATATCAAGCTTCTTTGGAACTAACTCTCCATCTTCTTCCAATTTTCTCAATCTTGTTAAGATTCGATGTGGCATCCCCTCTTCAAAATTTAGGAATAACCCCTTTGATACCAATATGATATTTAGTCACTTAGTCTATGACCAATTTGATTATCCAATATGAATATTATATTATCTAAGTTCTTTATCTATGTCTATTTATCAACTATGTCTCCTAAATAGACGTTGCAATCAATCAAAGAAATCAATGAAATAAAATCATAATCACCCTGGAGATACCCGCCTTGGAAAAATCCATCTAGAAATGAATTTCTTTCCTTTTTTAATTCTTATGGTGAATTTTCCAAACAACAACGGGCTCCAAATAGCATCAAATCTTGTGTTAGATAATTATATGTACACAAAGTGATTTAACCTTTTCTCTAATTCAATTGATCTCTTTGGTAGTGCTCTCATGACAGTTAATCAAAATGAATGTCTCATATTTCATCTTCACTCTCTAGGAATGAAGAATATTCTAGTAGTTGACCAACAAGAACTTCTCCGTGTCTTCTATAGAGATTCCAATTGATATTTTGGTCTTCTTCACTAAATTAGAACGAAGAAATCTGTAATATTTATTTCTCTTTGACTTTTGATGAATGAACATTGTACCCTTCTTCCTCATTCAATTGAATTTTTTATAATCTCCCTTAGGAAGTTGAACAATCACCCAATTAGTAAGAAATCATTAGGGAAGTTGAAGAATCTATAAATTATTTCTTGGTATAGATAATGCCTTCGTGTATAGTACAATACTACACCTAGTCAAACATAATCTTTGATAAGTAGTTTCATCTGCATGACTCAACTCCTCGCCTCCTCCATGTTATTGATTGGCCGATCAAGTCTTATTTTTTATCATCAAGTTATATGTTAGTCTAAATATTGAGTCTAGTCAACTAGTGTTTCTACATTCAAATCAACAAAGGTGCTTCTCATGCACCTTTCTCGCTAGATATTGGTTTATCATGACCTTAATGTGGTTATATTTCTCTCACTTATACATCGATCGACCTTCTAGAGTGTTCAACCAATTCTTTGTGCTAATTGGCTCCACTTATTTTATTTACTCAATTTCCTTTTATTGGAGTTATACATCATTTTATTCAATTCCATTCAACCCTTCTGACTTCTTACTTCATCTAGTGAATTATGGTAGGTCCACTAGTTAGTTACTACCCTTGTTGATTTGTCTCTAATCCTTTGTTTTTTTTATCAATCAAATCCATTTCTTATCATTTTTTTTTACCAGAGATAGACAATGAAATCGGATTTGCAATGTTGGAAGGGGTACCAAGGATTGATTTTGCATTAGATGGATTATAGACATATTCTTTTGCAACAAATATTTCAAATGCACCACGAGAGATTGAGCTTATTCGATCTTGGGAAAATAACCCTAATGCAAAGGAACATAACACAAATGGTGGATTGAATGAAGTGCTTAATTGACCTGGCATTGGCTCATCTTCAATCAATGAGTATAACATCGAGGGATTATTTGATATGGCATTTCCAATAATGTTCCCAAGAGGTGAAGTGGATTGGTTGCAACCACAAATATGGAATGTTCATCTTCATGAGTATGAAAAAAACTTCTTAGATATCATGGCAACAGGTTTGGAAGGCACCCTCGCTTTATATGATTCTTACTTAATATCATCTTGAGACATCATGCTCAGGCTTCCTCTTCAGTTTTTGTAAAAAAGAATATGGTATATCTACCTGCAACAATGGATGAATTACGAGAACTTTTACAAAATATTCTAGATTCACAACTTGCTAAAATATTAATGAGTTTTGGAGATGTACAAACTCTACAACACCCAACAAACTTCTTAACATCCTTGTCGATGTTGGGCCAAAGCATCTTTCCTTCACCAACATTGTCGTCTTATCAACACCAAAATGTTCATCCAAACCTACATTATGCAACTCTCTAATAAGATTTGGTCGCAATGAACTCTGTGGAATGCACAAATTTTAATTCTTAAACAATAATATCACTTGGATATGGAAGTCCAAATATGGTGTTCTATCGATGCTCCAAGGTTCCTTCCATGCTTTCCAGGCTTCTACAAAATCTATGTCCTCTATATACAACTCCTTCATACAATCCAATCTAACAACTTTGACTAACAAAGTATTCAAAAACATTAGCCTCCAGCTTAATGCATCTACAACCTTATTCAATTTTCCAAACATGTGCTTCAAAATAAACAAGTAAATTTGCAAAAAATCTACCCATTTGGAATGTTTTTTATTTAGCTCACCTTCACTATTGATGTACTACAGTTCCTTATGATCAGTAAACAAGAAAAACTCCTTTGGTAGAAATTAATGTTGCCTTTTCTTCAAGGATTGTTCAATAGCGCAAAAATTCTGATCATAAGCATCATTCAATTTCTTGCTAAAACATGCTATCAGTCTTCCTTCTTGGCTCAAAATTTCTCCAATCATTGAACTACTTGCATCATAGTCCCCTTGAAACACTTTGTTAAAATATGGAAACGCCAAAACTGGTTGTTTGGTTACCTTTTTCTTCAATTTTTCAAATGACTTCATGGCTGCTACTGTACACTGGAAAGTCCCCTTCATACATTATGTAAGTGGTGCACAAATCTCGCTGAAATTTTGGATAATTTTTTTGTAGAATCTCGCCAAACCACGCATTCTTGTCACATCAAAAGTACACTTAGGTTTTGGCCAATAAAAAATGGCCTTTACCGTTTCAGGATCCATCCTCAAGCCTTTATTAGAAACCAAAAAACCTAAGTATACTAACTCTTCCTTCAGAAATGTACACTTCTTCAAATTTATCAACAGATTCTCTTCTTTCAACTGCTTCAATACCTTTCTCACATGCTCCAGATGTTCTTTCTTGGTCCTTTTAAAGATTAGAATGTCACCCAATTCTACGAAAAAAAACTTTCACAAAAATGGTTTCAAGACTTCATTCATAAGTCTCATAAATGTGCTAGGAGAAAATTGGTTAACCCAAATGGCATGACACCACTCAAGCAGTCCATCCTTTGTCTTGAATGTTGTCTTCCATTTGCCACCTTCCCTTATTTGAATCTGATGATACCCATTCTTCAAATTGATCTTTGAAAAATACTTTACCCCACTCAAGAAGTACATTAGTTTTTCATCCTTGGTAAGGGGAACCTACACTTGATAGTAATCTTATCGATATCCCATGAATATATATACATTCACCATTCACCCTCTTTCTTGGGTGCCAATACTATTTGTACAACACAGGTAGTTAAACTCTCCTAGACCAGTCCTCTATCAAGAAACTCTTGCACATGTATATTAACTTCTTCACTCTCTACTGGAGTCATCAAATACGGATATTTATTTGGAAAAATTGACCCTAATATCAAGTAAACGTAATGTGATATATACCCCAAGGAAGGTAGACCTGTTGGTAGGTCATCTGCAAAAATCCTTTTAAATTCATTCAACAAAGGTTGAATCTCTGGTGGCATGAGACTCCCTTCTCCAATCTCTAGTACTCTTTTTGGAATTATGACCAAACAAAATTGGTCCTTTTCCATTCTCTCAAAAATTCCTTACCTGGGCATATCATAATGCAACTGCTGCTACAAGTGTTTTTTGTTGTCACTTCCTTTGGATCCAATATGTACCATTGTCTATCCTTCACAAATTCACACGTGTACTTCCTGTTAAAATATTGTGTAACTACAAAGAATATTCTTATCCCCTTTGTGGATAAAGTAAAAGATAAAATATATTTATATATTATATTGACAAGTCGACCCTATTGTGCCTAGACAAGTCAAAAGTAAATTAGAAAGATAAAGTGGACAGGTTGGCCCTGACCTGATTAATGTGGGGGCACAACTTGTATTTATAAGAGGCCTAGCACCTCATTTGTACACACACTCATCAAGCTCTCTCTATCAAGTGTGCAAGTCTGAGAGTGACGCAACTACAAGGAGAAATGATGCATCTACAAGGAAGAGTATCTCAGTAAAGGTGAAGGTCATCTTGGTGAAGGACTGTCTTGGTCTAAGTAGTGAGCTACTCTGTTCTGGTTAGGGTTTATGGTGGATCTTTTTTTTGGTGAGATATCTCTTGTGAGAGACATTGTACTTGGTTATTGCATCTATATTAAAGAATTTTTGCTAGGTTTGCTTCCCCTTAAGGGTTTCCCAAGATAAATGATTGTGTATTATGTGGTTGTGTTTCTTTCAGTAAGATCCTTATTATGTTGTTGTTATATTCAAGATTAATAATAACAGATTAAGAAAGAAACTTTAACATGGTATCATAGCTAATCTGAAGAGAGCATCTTTCACAGAAAAAGAAAAACGTCATTGTTTCCATACAAAAAAATTAGGGCTTTTTATTAAAGAGGAATTTCAGCCCAAAGATCATCTAGAAAAGTGTGCCTTAGCCTAAGGAACTCATTGGCACCTTCAGCGCACCTTTTCGGTGGATAGAACTCCCGGAAAGTGAAACCCTATTTTTCACCTGTACCAAAAGTACCAGAAAACCAGAAGTACCAGGAAACCAGATGTACTAGAAAACCAAAAGTACTAGAAAACCAGAAGCACCAGTAAAGAAATCCGTTGATCCAGTTTCAAGGGTCAGAAATTGGAATTTTCAGAAACTGACTATACCAGCATACTCACCTCAGTCCAACGCATCTTTTGGTGAGTTCAGTTTTCAGATCCAAGAAATTTGATTTTTTTTATCATTTCTATAGCCTGGAGGTCTAGGGTTTCTACTGCAAGAAAAAATGGCTACCGGTATGACGATAGAAGACATGCTGGAAGGATATGGAAACTTCAGATCTTGGAAGCATAGATTGCAGATAATTCTGGATGAGAACATGTCACAATGAGTGTACCAAAACTAGAGGAAGAAGAGCAAAAGACCAAGCATAAGGAAAAGGGAAAAGAAAGTATCAAGCACATGTGGCAGAGGAAGAGGAATCTCCTCCCTCAAAGAAAGATTTAATAGAAATTGAGGATTATGTACTTTAAGTTGAAGATAGTTGATCTGAAGAAAGATAGCAAATGGTGGAGTCTGTGGAGCCTCCCCACACAAAAAGAAAAGATAAGTATTCATGTTTATTTTTAGTATCTTGTTTACTTTAATACTTTATCATTACAAGTTAGATTTTTGTGAGAATGTTAATTAACCTCATTTTAATTCAGTGTCTATGCATACTTATGAAGGAAGTATCAAAGAAGAGGATAAAGAAAGAGATAAAATATTTATTTCAGGTATGATCACTCATGAGAGTGACAAAGGTATGTGTTTAGCTATGATAGTAAGGGGAAATTTGGTAATTTCATAGCTAGAGTGAAAAAGAGTTCAAAATTCTTAATCATGATATAGTTTTATTTGATTATTGCTTATTGTTACTGACTGATTGACTAAGTGACATATCTCATAAAGCATACTGTAAGTTTACAGGTCTAGGAAGAAATAACTCATGCCTTGACTTGCAGAAGTTAGACAGCATGAGAAGGACTTATGATATGGTGACAGTCAGTAAAGACCAGATAGTATCCAATATTTATATAGGAGCAGGAGGCTCCTAAAGATGCAGAACAAAAATGTTCAAGATGAAGAGAAAGATGGATACTCATATATAGTTGATGAGATGCAGGTAACTGCAGGTTGTTCCAGTACCATTCTTATAGATGCAGAGGGAGCAAGTTGATCCAGTATGAAGTCAGAAAGAAAGAAATGTTCAAACTCAAGAAGGCACCCAGGATATTACAAAAGAAAACTTCAAGGATGATGATTAGAATATCTTAGCTTGGTGCAAGAGGGAGCTATGTCTCCGGGTTCAAAATGGAAGATCGTGATTTGGTGTAGTTAGGAAAGCTGATGGATGGTGCCCAGATATTTTGATTAGGATGAAGGTTATCCAGTAGATGGATGGTGCCCAACATATGGGTAACATGGTATTATACCATGGAAAGATTTTGGACCACAAGAGATTTTTTTCAGATCCCATAGCTATACCTTCGTAGAAAAGAGAAGAGACCTTCGTAGAGAAGGAATGAGCAATCCCACAGGTAGATATTCATAGAGAAGGAAAAGAGAAGAGACCTTCGTAGAGAAGGGGAATGAGAAATTTGCCAAGGTTGGCCTCTGTCCAAGTGTTGAGTTTTGGATACTCTAGGGACATGATAGAATACCCTCGTAGAGAGGGGTGTGACCACCCTCATAGAGAGGAGTGTGGATGTTTCTCCAAGGGGAAACAATCATATACTCTCCTCTGGAAAAGGATTGAGTAGCCTGGAACACAAACCTTGACCATGTGGAATGGTTAGTTTACTCTTGAGGTTTGTTTCGTGATCCCGCGTGGATCATGGAAAGGGAATCTAGTCTTTCCCAGGTTAGCATCTTAGCTTCTCTAGTTCATGTGGGATGACTAGGAGTGAAGCTATGGTAGTAGTCCTCCCCAGTGTATGGGTGAGATAGATGACTACAAGAGAAGGGAGAACATAAAAGGAATGGAAAAACTCATAGAATATCTTATGTGTGAAGATAAGTTATATTATGTGTGAAGATAAGAAAAAGATATCTTCTGCGTGAAGATGAAAGAAAGAAAAAGTATCTTCTGCATGAAGATGAAAGAAAGAAAAAGTATCTTTTGCGCGAAGATAAAGAGAAAAAAACTTCTTTAATATGGATTCATGGAGAACCAGTCAGTGAACGTGATGCCAGATGACCAAGTGAATTATATTGATGCATGTTGTTACCCAGTTGATGATGTTGCCCAGTTAATGATGTTATCCAGTGGATGTTGTTACCCAGTTGATGATGTTACCCAGTTGATGATGTTGCCCAGTTGATGATGTTATCCAGTTGATGTTGTTGTCTAGTTGATGATGATTATCTAGTTGATGATATTTCCCAGATGATATTGTTCAGTTGATGATGACATTCAATGACCTGTCAAAAAATAAAGAATATCCTTCTTGTTAAGAGGGAGTGTTAAAATATTGTGTAACTGCGAAGAATATTCTTATCCCCTTTGTGGATAAGATAAAAGATAAAATATATTTATATATTAAATTGACAAGTCGGCCCTATTGTGCCTAGACAAGTCAAAAGTAAATTAGAAAGATAAAGTGGATAGGTCATCCCTGACCTAATTAATGGGGGGGCGCAACTTGTATTTATAAGAGGCCTAGAACCTCATTTGTGCACACACTTATCAAGCTCTCTCTATCAAGTGTGCAAGTCTAAGAGTGACGCAACTACAAGGAGAAGTGACACAACTACTAGGAAGAGTATCTCAGTAAAGGTGAAGGTCATCTTGGTGAAGGACTATCTTGGTCTAAGTGGTGCGCTACTCTGTTTTGGTTAGGGTTTCTGTTGGATCTTCTGTTTGGTGAGATCTCTCTTGTGAGAGACATTGTACTTGGTTATTGAATCTATATTAAAGAAGTTTTGTTGGTTTTTCTTCCCCTTGAGGGTTTCCTGGGATAAATGCTTGTGTACTATGTGATTGTGTTTCTTTTAGTAAGATCTTTATTATGTTGTTTTTATATTCAAGATTAATATTAACATATTAAGAAATAAACTTTAATACTTCCTTCCATCATGGGAAACCTTCCTATCAAAAAACCATGGCCTTCTGAGCAGTGCATGGATTAGATCCATCTCTACTATGTCACACAATACATGTTCTTTAAAATTTGTGATTTGAAAGTTCAACAAACATTGTTCAGTCATAGTCACTTGATTCACATTTTGTAGCCTTGAAACCCAATATGGATTTGGATGTGGGATACTTTTTAAATTTTATTTCTCCATTACCTTTGTGGAAACCAGATTTTCCATACTTCCTCCATCTATGATCATATTATAACACTTGTCCTAAATTTTGCACTTGGTTTTAAAAACCTGCTTCCTCTATTCATGCTCCACTTCAGTATTCATTTTAGGGTTAAGAAACACTCTTCTAAACATTAATGTTTCCCCTTGGTCCCAATAAAGTACTTCTACATTGCTGCCACTAATCAATGCCTCTTATGCTTGGGTATCATGAGTTCGAGCCTCATTTCTTTTTCATGTATTCTGCTTCTCTGGACATTCAAATGCCTTGTGACCTTCTACTCCACATCTGTATAAAATGATCATATACTTTCCTCTACCTATTCAACCTCTACATATCCCAGTGCCACTTCCTCCTATTATATTTTGGATGTTGGTTGCTTCATCTTCTTTCTTGTTTCCTTTTGTAGCACTTGTCCTTCCCTTGGCTCTAAGACCTTTACCTATGAAGTTTTGTTGTGATCTCCTATAACAATTTTATTCTACCTTTAAAGAAATTTGATAGGCTTCATCCACATTATGAAAGTTATGTGTGCTCATTTCATATTGTATTTGAAACTTCAGTACATTACTATACCTAGCCACCCTTTGGTATTCTGGTTCCTTTAATCCTGATCCGAGGCACAATTTGAAAAATTCTTCAATGTACTCCCAGACAAGTTATGTGCCTTCCTATATAAGCTCTTCTTGTAATCAACAAATAATAAATTCTCCTTGATTTTACTCACCATTTTTCTCCAAGTCTTAATCTTTTCATGTATGTTGTTGACTCTTTGTTTTTGTACAATATCCCATCAAAGTGTAGCATGTTTGTTTAATTTCGTTATTGAAAAATGAACTTATTTAGGATCTTGAACATTTTCATACTCAAAGTACCTTTCGAGCTCCCCTTATCCAATCAATGAGAGCCTCATATTTCAAACTACCATTGTAGCATGAAACTTCTACCCTTGCACTACCTCTGTCCTTCAAAAAAGATATTAGATTCATTGTCAAGTCTTCTTAATCGCCATTTTACTTTTGTTCGATCTTGTCTTCTAATTATGAGTCTGTTTCAACAACCCAATGTATTATATTCTCCAATTATTCTACTATCCTTCTCAATTCCTCCAACTCTTGGTTCCTCACTCCTCCTCAAGTTGCTCCTCTTCATGGTGGAATTCTCCATAGTTGTCTCGTAGTATTCAATCAAACCAACATCCATGAGACTTACTTTCGGGATATGTTTCTCATAACGTATCTCCCACAAGCAATTTTATACAAGAACACTCTAAGGAAACCAATTTTCAGAAGCTAAACTAGCTCTGATACCACCTAATGTAGAAACCCTCAATTCCACCTCAAATCTCAGCTACAAAACTCCATTTTTTTCCTTTCAGAGTACACAACTACCAATATTCTAATTTTCACATAAATTAAAGTAAGAACAACTTATACAATGGGGAATTAACAGTGAAATTATTTAGACAAGGGGTAACAACAACATAACTGTAATTGCATATTTTATTAATCAAGCATGGATTTGTTCATTCATCATCTCTTACAGTCTAATGATTGAAATCCTTTGCTTCTTTGCAATCTAAGTGTAATGCTAGGAAGTTCAGATGCATTTTATTCCATGCTACGGTTATGGGTGAATTCCTCTATTCTAGCGCTATGAAAACATCTAGTGGAATTCACTTCCTCTTACTCTTTCGCTCTGAAGTCATGCCTTTCGGTTCTTCATTCTAGATATTTAACAACCTTTGATTCCTCAGCTTGGAAATTTCCCTCTAAAAATAAACTCACCAAACCCAATCAAATGGAATCCGATAACATAAAAAAAAATCTTCTTTAACATACATCCTTCAGTTCATTTTAGTTGGAAGACAAAATGGTTTTAGCCATTCCACTTCCTCACACATCCCTTCATATTTCCTCTTGATAGTTCGCTTCCTTTTGGACTATTTGATAACCATTTCATCCTATGTGGTAGTGAATGGGTTCTGCAGATATGTCCTCTACCAAAAGGTTTTGCAACTTGTCTTCTACAAAAGTTTCCACAACTTGTATTCTACAAAAGGTTCCAAGGCCTAGCTTCAATAGAAAGTTTCACAACCTAGCCTCTACATAAAGTTCTGCAACATGTCTTCTGTAGCAAAGATTGATCCTTCTGCTATCTACAAAAACAAAATCTGACTGATTTGGTCTATGCTAATTACCATGAGACCAAGGATGCTCCTACATAATTTAAGTACTTAAACCCTAAGGTGGACATCTAGACTTGGACCCTAGCACTGGAATTGTCTTGTCATGTATTTGTGTGATGCAACATGGCCAAGGTTTGCAAATCCTAAGGAATACAAGATTTAGCGTGGAGTGATTTTGTTATACAAGCTTGGTGTAAGTGAAAAGGAGGAATTTATGATGTTGTTGCTAGCTTGTTGAGGATATTTAGTGGAGTTACAAGCTTTTCTTGGGAGTGATTCCTAGCTAGAAGGAGTTGGTAGCTAGGGTTTTCCTATGGTTTCTCATGCTAATGTTTGGAAAGATTTACTTGCACCAACATTGTGATAAAGTTGTGGTATGTATTTATACTTCATATTTTTATATATATATGAAGTTTATAGCTGTCCAAATTTTGTCTACTTACATTGATGATTTTTAGCTTATATTATCTTCATGATTGAGTAGATTAAGCCCTAGTTATGCACATTGATTTGACATAACATTAAGATGAATTGGTTGAGTAATATAACACATATCTAGAAGATAAAGGAGAAAATTTACTGCTATGATAATCTATTATAATAAGGTATTTTGAGATTTGCAATTTGCTTGAGAAGTCTTCCCTAAGGGTTGTAACTTGTTAGCATGAAATACAATTTTCTGGTATTTATTTTCTTGGGATACCTAGAGAATTGTGTTGGATAGAAGTGAAAAATTATATGTTTTAATTTAATATTTCAAATTCATCCCTAAGGTTGAAAGTTTGCAGAAAATAGATAAGATAAACCTCGATATTGAGGTGAAATTTTGGAAGTTGCATTAATTGCATGATTCTCAAATTTTCTATATGGTTTCAAAGATGATTGAACTAGGATTTCCTTCTTTCTAAATTGAAGACCAACTGTTTTAGTTGTTAAACCTAGGAATGGTTGTTGGGTGGTAAAACCCTAGTGTGCTTGCGATGAGCACTTCTACCAATGAAGGCTTTGATGGGTTGAAACCTTAGTTTCTCTTGCGATGAGAGTATGTTTTCACCTAATATAGGTGGTAGATCTACTTCATTGATGGTTGGTATGGATTTATTTTCAATGTTGTGATGCCTAGGAGGAGTTGCAATATATGGATAATTTGTTCTAGTTGATGCTAGTGTGTTCCCACCTATGATAGGTCATAGATCTACTTGATTGTTGGTTGGTATGGATTTATTTTCAGTGGGTGTGATACCCATGAGAACATGTTATAGGTGGTTAATTTGTTTCAATGGATTCCAATGTGTTCTCACCTATGATAGGTGGTATTTCTATTGTATTGATTGTTGGTATGGATTTATTTTCAAAGGGTGTGATTCCTAGGAGGACCTATGATATGTGGTTAATTTTTTCCAGTGGATGCCCATGTGTTTTTGCTTGTCATAGGAGGAGGATATACTTCATTGATGGCCAATATGTGACCTATTCTTGATGGGTGTGATGCCTAGGAGAACCTATGATAGGTGGTTGATTTGTTCCAATATATGTCAATGTTTGGATTGGATTGATGCCTATGATATGCATGCTTAAACATTTGGTTGTCGATTGATTTTTAGATATTGAGAGGGGCAATTCATTCTATGATAAATTGATGATTATTGGTTGATCTATTTTAGTTGAGTTGTGACTCAATGGATTACAGGAATGGAAACCATTCTCAACTTCAATGATTGTTGCATAATGATGAAGCTTCCATCATCATCTCTTGGGGATAGTGTTGGTTATACATTGTTTACGTTTGTGGAGAGATTGATAATGGATGTGATAACTAGTATGATGCCTTATTGGTGATCCTAATCATTTGTACTTTGTACCTGATCTTGGAGAGTGTATATTTCATTATGCATCTCCATATTTGTACTCTTGTCTTGGACAATTTGGAATTGAATAAGGGCGTGGAAGACCTAACTTGGAGATAGGTTCAAAAACTATAGTGGTGGAATCAGTGATTGATTCCAAGCTTGCAATTGATGGGAATAATGATGAGAAATAGTAATAAGGTTGTTGGTTTGTTTCAAGAGGGAGTTGACCATGATGTTACTCTTTCTTCAAGATTCTCTCAAAGATAGAGAGGTGACCTAATTGAGGTTGTTTCTTCAATTTCTATAAGTTTTGAGGTGCATGAGAGGAATTCTCATGCTCACATTTTGATGACGACCCTTTATGGGTTATTGTTACTCTTACCATGAGCGTGAATTTTAAGATCAATGAGTTGAGATGTATGCATATTTTATATTATCTTGTGATTTTGATAGATGTAATCCACCTGTATTGGTATTGTTGGAGATGTGATTATCTTTTCAGGATGTTCAAAATATATCTTAATGTGGTTCCAAAATATTTTGGCTTGTCACAATGACTTTAGGGATGTTGGAGTTTTGATACATTATTGTTGATGTATTCCTCATTATGAATTGATTTCAAAATGGGAAGTAGTGATCCAAGGTTAAATTCCTTTAGTTTCATATATGATCATTGTTCTTTTGGAGCCCTTAACAAAGGGTAATATGGAGTAACTTTGTTTGGTGGTGTAAACCAAGTTCCTTTGTTGTATTATCCTTTCATGTTCACCATCCAAAGGTGGAATTGAAAATTAATTGGTTGATTGATTGGAGAGAGAGAGATGCACCTTTGTAAGTAGTGATTGCTTGGATGTTGAGGTGTATGGACTTATAATTTTGAGTATGAATTTTATAGAGTATTTATGATGTTCTATCATGATGGAGAAGTATTGTTTCAACTTTGTGGAGGCGTCAAAGTTACAAGTTATAGATTCAAAGGGAGTTGATCGGTATTATAGAAAACAAATTTCTAATAAAAAGTGAGTGTTATATTTTGGGGTTACTTAACAATGTTTTCACCTAGATTTAAACCCTTGGTGATATTTCATGGTCATGTGGGTGGCTTAGTTTGAGTGGATGCTTGAATTTGGTTAGAGTGATAGCATAGTTCCCTTACCAAGAAGTTGCTATTCTAATCAACATGATGACTAACCCATTAGGTGCACACAATGTGGGAATTTGATTACTTGGTTAGGTGTGGAACCTAGGCTAAGAGGAGGTATGCTGGGCCCCTAGAGGAGGACACTTATCCCTAAGAACTTGGGGCCATGTGATATACACCTTGGAGGTTGAACACTTGACTTGAGGACATATGGGTTGAGGAGCATACTTCATGGAGTTGGGTTGTGGACCCAAACACATATGTTAAGGAGAAGCATCAGATCATGGTAATCACATTGGCACATGTACGAGGAGCATTGGACACATGAGAGGACATTTGGCATGAAACTAGAGGAGTAATTCCTTGCATCAGGGCACTTGGATACCATCGTGGAAGAGGAGTGTTGGAATAACATATTTTTAAATAAAGAAACATATTGGATGAGGGGTATTGAATCCTAGGAGAATCATTCTTAGAAGGAATTTTATCTTGGAGGATAGAGAAACCCTAGTATGACACTCGCACATCCTTGTATTTTAGAGAACTCCATGTGGGGTTGCCTTGTTGGTTACTTGTATGGAAATAAGTCCTTGTTTTATGTTATCCTCTCCCACCTAATGTATATATAAAGGGAGGAGAGATCTCATGTAATCATAATCATCATTGTACTAAAACTTGCAGAAGAGAAGAAGAATTTAATTAGGAACGTAAATGAAAAAGCAATCACACCCTACACAAATTTTTTACCCTGGAAAACCCAAACCGGGAAACCAACAATCCTTGAGCGTTCTACTCTCTTGTTGACTTATTCAATCTAAATAAAAGGTTACCTGTATAACCTTGGTCCACACCTAAGACACAATCGAAATCATACCCTCTTGCTTACAAAAGAACAACCCTATATCCAATTTAGCTTACATCTGCATACTAGCAACATACATCTAAAGATCTATATAAATATTGGTTATCTTATGATTCATTGATTAGACTTTACGACCTTACAACATGCCTCTTTATAGGATTTACATTAGGAAAAACACTAAATACATGGCGCCCAAAAATGGTTACAGATCCATGCAGATCATTGGCTAAAAATCCCACGAATCTCGAGATTATGTTACAATCAACTACCAAGTCGGATTACCATTCAAATACTAGTTGACCTTCATTTGGTCTTCAATTGGTCACCACACACCCACCTATCAACCTCTTGGCAGTTGAAATATTCATTTTTTTGTCGATGTCTTTACCATGTCGAACTACCTCGACTTTCGAATTCGACTTTACCCGATCGACTATCTTCGACCTTCGACTTGTTGTCGATCTACCTCGATCCTCGACCTACTGTCGATCCACATTGACTTCGACCGTCAGTCGATAGACCTCGACTAGAATTTCACTACAAATAATATAACAACCCAACATTCTCCCACTTGTTGTCTTCTTTGCTAAAACCAGAAGATTCCTGAACTTTCATTCATATTCCCAGGCCAACAATTCCCATTGCCTCTCTGCACCAAGAGAACATAACAACACTCACGAACTTGGTCAATGAGTCTGTTCTGTTTTCCAACGTGTCTACTTTATCCAGTAGCACCTTGTTACTTTCCACCATATATCTTACAAAATGGTATTGTACATCAATGTGTTTAGTCTTTGAATGATAAGCAGGGTTCTTTGCCAAAAATATTGCACTTTGACTGTCACAACTTATCTTCATATCTCTCTCCTCAAAACTTATTCCTGAACACAACCTTTGCAACCATACTGCTTCTTTGCTTCCATGAGTGGTTGCCATGTATTCAGCTTCTGTTGTTGACAAGGATATGGCTGCATATCTCTACCATGTATTCAACTTCTGTTGTTGACAAGGATATGGCTGCATGTCTCTTACTCATCCAACTTATTTCTCCACTGAACATGTTGAAGACATATTCATTGACCTCCATCAATACAAATCTCCAGTCCAGTCAGCGTCAACAAATCCATGTACATTTAATTTACCACTGTCACCTCCAGGTTTTCCTTGGTATCATATAGAATAGTCCTTTGTGCCACACAAATACTTGAATACTCTCTTGAAAGTTGTCCAGTGCTCCTTTCCAGGTGTCGACATGTACTTGCTCAACACTCCAACTACATGGGAAATGTTTGTTTAAGTGCATACCATTGCATACATTAGACTACCAATAACACTTGCATAGGGAACATGTGCCATGTCCTCTATTTCTTCCTGTGTCTTTGGACATTGTTCAATAGTTAGACTTTCTCCCATAGGAATTGGCACCTTCACCGGTTTGCAATCCTGCATGTTGAAACATTTTAGAATTGTTTCAATATACTTTGTCTAATTCAACCAGAGGTTTCTAGCAGCTTTATCTCTCTTAATATCCATTCCCAAAATGAAGTTATCTGCACCGAGATACTTCATGTCGAACTTGGAGGATAGATACTTCTTCACCTTCTTTATTTCGACCATGTTATTTCCAATCAACAACATTTCATCGACATACATAGCTACATATATGAAACACCCACCTTCTTCCTTGGAATACATGCACTGATCATCTTTGCTTCTCACAAATCCAAAACTAAGGATGTATGTGTTGAACTTCTAGTACCACATTCTTAGTCATTTCTTTAGACCATAAAGAGATCTTTTCAGTTTGCACACCAACTCTTTCGTTCGCTTTACTACAAGTCCTTCATGTTGTTTCATGTAGATTTCTTCTTCTAGTTCCCCATGTAGGAACATTGTATTCACATCCATATGTTCTATTTCTAGATCAAATGTTGCATCCAGAGACATTAGTACTCTAATGGAAGTTAATTTTGCAACAGGGGAAAAAATTTCACCGAAGTTGAATCCCTCAACTCTGGAATATCCTTTCGCTACTAGTTGAGCTTTGAAATTCTCGACTTGTCTTGCGGCATTCATCTTCTTATTGAATACCCATTTTCTTCCAATGGGTTTTCTTCCACTAGGTAGCTCGACTAAATCACGTGTCTCATTCTTGTGCAAGTATTCCATCTCTTCAACCATGACATCCTTCCATATTTTATCCTCTGTCGAGTCAACTGCCTCACCGAAAAACTTGGGCTCATCATCGATGGTAGTTAAAACGAATGCGGAATAGAATTCGGGCAGACTATACCTTTCTACTGGTTTTCTTACTCTTTCTTACCTCCTTACCACCAGAGTATCTTGTTACACCTCGTCCTCTGATTCAGTCGACTCATATGAATCATATTCTTCGTTCCTCAGTTCAAATCGCACAGTCTCAGGATTATTCTTGATCTGAACAATTGTCTCACGCTTGTACTTACCTCTGACTTCTATGAATATAACATCTCAATTATACATTGTTCTCCTTGATGCAAGATCCCAAAGCTTCTATCCTTTCATTCCTTCTTTGTACCCAATGAAAGTACATTTGACTACCTTCTTGTCGAGCTTGCTCCTCCTTTCCTTGGGAACATGCACAAATGAATCATAGATAAATACTTTGATATGTGAAACCGAAGGATTCTTACCAGACCATACCTCATGAGGATTTGTGTCGACTAGCACCGACGAACGAGACATATTCACCAGATATCTTGCAGTGTCGACTGCCTACTCCCATAATTTTTGTGCGATCCCATCACCACTGAGCATGTTCCTTTCCTTATTCGTCAACATTCTATTCATTATTTTGGAAAATCCATCTTGTTGTGGGGTATATGGTGTGGTATTTTGGCATGCTATGCCACACTGCTTGCAGAACCGATCAAACTTTTTTCCATAGAATTCACCACCATTGTTAGTTCTCAACACCTTAATCTTCTTATCTATCTGGCTTTCTCTAAGAGCTTTAAAATGTTTAAATTTATCGAAAACCTATGATTTCTTCCTCGGTAATTATATCCATGTCTTCCTGGAAAAATCATCTATGAAGGAGACATAATGTAGGGATCCAACAAGTGAAGGAATTGTAACCAGTTCAAACACATCACTATGCACCAATTCTAAAATCCCATTTTCCCTTGTTGCTCCAGATGGGAACCTCACCCGAATTTGTTTTCCATATATGTAATGTTCACAAAATTCGACTTCTAAACAAAATTTAGGAAAACCTTTGACCATACCTTTGTTGTGCATGGATCGAAGTCATTTTTCTCCAATGTGTCCCATCCTCTTGTGCCATAGCGTCGTTGAGTCTATTTTGTCATGTCTTGTCGAGTTGATTTGTATTGACTTCGCCTGAGTTGAGTTGAGTTGAGTCAAAGTCGAGTCAACTTTAGGAGAAATGATGTTGTTGTATCCAGTCGAGTCGACATTCCCTAAAATTTTGTATAGGCTTCCAATATGAACTCCTTTCATCAATACCATCGCACCTCTGACCATCTTGCACGAATCCTTTTGAAACAGAGTGCGCACTCCAGCATCAGTCATCTTACTGACAGATATCAGGTTTCTATCCAAACCCGAAATGTGTAACACAACTCGAAGGGTTCTTTTCTTCCCATCCTGCAGTACTAGTCGAAGTCTTTCTTGTCCAAAAATTTTGGTTTTTGAGTCGTCCCCCAAGAACACATCACGTCCATCATATCGTCCATACTCGTAGAACCATTCTCTATGTGGTGTCATATGATAGGATTCTCCTAAGTCGATCAAACAAACACCTTGATCCAACTATGTACGGGTTGATCCTAGGTACACATCACCTCCCTTATCTGGGGTCTTCTTTCTCTCAGTCGACTACTTCTCGTCGAATCCCATACTGACTTCCATCGTGCATAGTACATAGAGATTTAACCCTGGAAACCCAAACTGAGAAAACCAACATTCCTTGAGCATTATGCTCCATTTTTTTCTTATTCAATCTGAATAAAAGGTTACATGTCTAACCTTGGTCCACACCTAAGACAAAATCGACATCATACTCTCTTGCTTACGCAAGAATACCCTGTATCCAATCTGTCTTACATCTGCATGACCAACAACCTCTAAATTACAAACTCTTGGTGATTACCCATTCATCATATAAATATTCAAGATTTTTCTTTACGAACTTACAACATGTCTCTTTATAGGCTTTACAACAAGAAAAACCCTAAAGGCATGGTGCCCAAAAAAAGGTATATACCCATGCAGATCATTGGATACATATGTCGTGAATCTTGGGATTCTGTTAGATTCAAATCTAAGTCAGATTACCATTCAACCTTCATTCGAACTTCAGTCGGTCGGCACATGCCCGCCTATCAACCTCTTGTTGGTTGATCCCTTCGACTTGTTGTCGATGCCTTTACCATGTCGAACTGCCTCGACCTTCAAATTTGACTTTACTCGGTTGACTAACCTCGACCTACGACTTGCTGTCAACATACCTCGACCCTCGACCTACTGTCGATCCACCTCGACTTCGACTGTCAATCGATCCACCTCGACTAGAATTTCACAACAAAGAATATAAAAACCAAAAATTCTCCCACTTGTTGTCTTCTTTGATGAAACTAGGAGATTCCTAAACTTTCATTCACAAATCCATGGAAGCAATTCCCATTGCCTTTCTGCACCAAGAGAACTTCAAAACACTCACATACTTGCTCAATGAGTCTGCTATGTTTTCCAACATGTCTACTTTCTCTAGTAGAACCTTGTTACTTTCCACCATATTTCTTAAGAAATGGTATTGCACATCAATGTTCTTAGTCTTTGAATGATAAGCAAGGTTCTTTGGTAGAAATATTGTGCTTTGACTGTTACAACTTATCTTCATAGCTCTCTTCTCAAACCCGATTCCTGAACACAACCTTTGCAACCATACTTCTTCTTTGATTCCATGAGTGGTTGCCATGTATTCAGCTTATGTTGTTGACAAGGCTACGACCTTCTGTCACTTACTCATCCAACTTATTTCTCCACCGAACATGTTGAAGACATATCTGATGGTCAACCTTTGTCAATCCATATCTCTAGCCCAGTTGGCATTGATAAAGCCATGTACATTTAATTTACCACTGTCACCTCCAGGATTTCCTTGGTAGCATATAACAAAGTCCTTCATGCCACACAGATACATGAATACTCTCTTGACAACTGTCTAGTGCTCCTTTCAAGGTGTCAACATGTACCTTCTCAACACTCCCACAACATGGGAAATGTCTATTTGAGTGTAGACCATCACATACATTAGACTACCAACAACAATTTCATAGTGAACAGATGCCATGTCCTCTATTTATTCCCATGTCTTTTGAAACTATTCAACAGTTAGCATTACTCCCACATGAATTGGCACCTTCACCGGTTTGTAATCTTGCACATAAATGTTTCAACATACTTTGACTAATTCAACCAGAGGCTTCTAGAGCTCTATCTCTCTTAATATCCATTCTCAAAATGAAGTTATATGCACTGAGATCCTTCATGTCGAACTTGGAGGATAACTACTTCTTCACCTCCTTTATTTCTTCCATGCTGTTTCCAATCAACAACATGTCATCAACATACAAAGCTGCATATATGGAATTCCCACCTTCTTCCTTGGAGTATATGCAATGATCATCTTTGATTCTCACAAATCCTAAACTAAGTATGTATGTGTCGAACTTGTGGTACCACATTCTTGGTGATCGATTTAGACCATAAAGTGATCTTTACGGTTTGCACACCAACTCTTTCTTTCCCTTTACTACAAATCCTTCATGTTGTTTCATGCAGATTTATTCTTCCAAGTCCCAATGTAGGAACATTGTCTTCACATCCATTTGTTCTATTTCCATATCGAATGTTGCAACCAGAGACATTAGTACTCTAATAGAAGTTAATTTTGCAATAGAGGAAAAAATATCACCGAAGTCGATTCCCTCGACTTGGGAATATCCTTTCTCTACCAGTGGAGCTTTGAAATTCTCGACCTGTCCTCCGACATTCATCTTCTTATTGAATACCCATTTTCTACCGATGAGTTTTCTTCCGCTAGGTAACTTAACTAAATCATGTGTCTAATTATTGTGCAAGGATTCCATCTCTTCAACCATGACATCCTTCCATAGTTTATCCTTTCCCAAGTCGATCACCTCACCAATCGACTTGGGCTCATCGTTGATGGAAGTTAACACAAATGCGGAACAAAATTCGGGCAGACTATACCTTTCTACTGGTTTTCTTACTGTTTTTGAACTCCATACCACCAGAGTATGTTGTTCCACCTCTTCCACTAATTCAGTCGACTCATGTGAACCATCTTCTTCGTTCCTCAATTCAAATCACACCATCTCAGGATTATGCTCGATTTGAAATGTTTTCCAAGCTTGGACTTACCTCCGACTTCTTTGAAGACCACATCTCAACTATACACTATTCTCCTTGATGTAGTATCCAAAGCTTCTATCTTTTCATTTCTTCTTTGTACCCAAAGAAAATACATTTGACTGCCTTCTTCTCGAGCTTGCTCCTCTTTTCCTTGGGAACATGCACAAATGCATCACAACCAAATAATTTGAGATGTGAAACTGAAGGCTTCTTACTAGACCATACCTCATGTGGAGTCATGTCAACTAGCACCGACGAAGGAGACATATTCACCAGATATCTTGCAGTGTCCACTGCCTCTGCCCATAATTCTTGTGCGAGTACATTTTGTTGTGGGGTATATGGTGTGGTATTTTGGCGTGATATGCCACACTGCTTATAGAACTGATCAATTTTTTTTCCATAGAATTCACCACCATTTTCAATTCTCAGCACCTTAATCTTCTTATCTGTTTGGTTTTCTATAAGATCTTTAAACTCTTTAAATTTCTTGAAAACCTCTGATTTCTTCCTCAAGAAATATATCCATTTCTTCTTGGAAAAAGCATCTATTAAGGAGACATAATACATGGATCCACCAAGTGAAGCCACTGTAACTGGTCCAAACACATTACTATGCACCAATTATAAAATCCCATTTTTCCTTGTCACTCCAGATGGGAACCTCACCCGATTTTGTTTTCCATATATGCAATGTTCACAAAATTTGACTTCTAAACCACATTCAGGAAAACCTTCGACCACACCTTTGTTTTCCTTTCAACAATACCATCTCACCTATGACCATCTTGCATGAATCCTTCTGAAACAGAGTGTGCACTTGAGCATCACTCATCTTACTGACAGATATCAAGTTTCTTTCCAAACCTGGAATGTGTAGCACACCTCGAAGGGTTATTTTCCTCCCATCCTATAGTATTAGTTGAACTCTTTCTTGTCCAACAATTTTGGTTGTCGAGTCATCCCCCAAGAACAAATCACCTCCATCATATCATTCATACTCGCAGAACCATTCTCTATGTGGTGTCATATGATAGGATGCTCCTGATTCGATCAACCAAACATCTTGATCTTCCTATGTACTGTTCAATGCCAGGTACACATCCCCTCCCTTATCCAAGGTCGTCTTTCTCTCATTGTATTGCTTCTCATTGGATCCCATACTAACTTCCATCGTGCACAGTTTACAGAGATATTACCCTGGAAACCCAAAGCGGGAAAACAAACATTCCTTAAGCGTTTTGCTCTCTTGTTGTCTTATTCAATATGAATAAAATATTACATGTCTAACCTTGGTCCACACCTAAGACACAATCAACATCATACCCTCTTGTTTACGCAAGAAAACCTTGTAGCCAATCTGTCTTACATCTGCATGACCAACCACCTCTAAATTACAGACTCTTTGTGATTAGCCATTCATCATCTAAAGATTCAAGATTATCCTTTATGACCTTACAACACGCCTCGTTATAGGATTTACAGCAGGAAAAACCCTAAATACATGGCGCCCAAAAATGGTTATAGATCCATGCATATCATTGTCTACAAATACTGTGAATCTTGGGATTTTTTTACAGTCGACTCCAAGTAAGATTACCAGTCAGATTACCAGTTGACTACTAGTCGGCCTTCATTCGGACTTTAATCAGTCACCACATGCCCGACTATCAACCTCTTGTCGGTTGACCTCTTCGACTTGATGTCGATTCCTTTACTATGTTGAACTGCCTCAACATTCAACTTTGACTTTACTCAGTTGACTAACCTCGACTTTCGACATGTTTTCTATCTACCTTGACCCTCGACCTGCTTTCGATCCACCTCGACTAGAATTTCACTGCAAAGAATATAAAAACCCAACATTCTCGCACTTGTTGTCTTCTTTGTTGAAACCAATAGATTCCTAAAATTTCATTCACATGCCCATGGCAACAATTCCCATTACCTCTCTACACTAAGAGAACTTCACAGCACTCACAAACTTGGTCAATGAGTCTGTTATGTTTTCCAATGTGTCTACTTTCTCCAGTATCATCTTGTTACTTTCCACCATATCTCTTACGAAATGGTATTGTACATCAATGTGCTTAGTCTTCAAATGATAAGCATGGTTATTTGCCAAAAATATTTTCTTTTGAATATCACAATTTATCTTCATAGCTTTCTGCTCAAACCCAATTCCTAAACACAACCTTTGCAACCATATTGCTTCTTTTCTTCCATGAGTGTCTGCCATGTATTTAGCTTTTGTTGTTGACAAGGATATGACTGCCTGTCAATTACTCATCCAACTTATTGCTCCACTGAACATCTTGAAGACATATATGTTGCTCGACCTCCACCGATCCAGATCTCTAGCCCAGTCGACGTCGACAAATCCATGTACATTTAATTTACCACTGTCACCTCCAAGTTTTAATTGTTATCATATAGCATAGTCCATCATGCCACACAAATACCTGAATACTCTCTTGACAACTATCTAATTATCCTTTCAAGGTGTCGACATGTACCTGCTCAACACTCTTACTACATGGGAAATGTCTGGTTGAGTGTAGACCATCACATACATTAGACTACCAACAACACTTTCATAGGGAACACATGCCATGTCCTTTATTTCTTCCTGTGTCTTTCGACATTGTTCAACAATTAGCCTTGCTCCCACAAGAATTAGCACCTTCACTGGTTTGCAATACTGCATGTTGAAATGTTTCAATATACTTCGTCTTATTCAACCAGATCTTTCTAATGATTCGATCTCTCTTAATCTTTGTTCCTAGAATGAAGTTAGTAGCACCAAGATCCTTTATGTCTAAATTGTAGGATAGCTGATTCTTCACCCCCTTTATTGAGTCCATGTTGTTTCCAATCATCAACATGCCATCGACATACATAGGTACATATATAAAACTCCCATCTTCTTCCTTGGAATATATGCAGTGATCAACTTTGCTTCTCACAAATCGTAAACTAAGGATGTATATGTCAAACTTCTGGTACCACATCCTTGGTGATTTATTTATACCATAACGAGATATTTTCAATTTACACACCAACTCTTTCTTGTTCTTTACTACAAATCCTTCACGTTGTTTCATGTAGATTTATTCTTCCAGGTCCCCATGTAGGAGCGATGTCTTCACATCCATCTATTCTATTTCCAGACCAAATGTTTCATCCATAGACATTAGTACTCTAATGGAAGTTAATTTTGCAATATGGGGGAAAATCTCACCGAAGTTGACTCCCTTGACTTGGGAATTTCCTCTCACTACCAATCGAGCTTTGAAATTCTCAACTTTTCCTACGACATTCATCTTCTTCTTGAATGCCCATTTGCTATCGACAGGTTTTCTTCCACTATGTAACTTGAATACATCTCGTGTCTCATTCTTGTGCAAGGATTCCATCTCTTCAACCATGACATCCTTCCATATTTTATCCTCTGCCGAGTCGACTACCTCACTGACTGACTTGGGCTCATCTTTGATGGAATTTAACATGAATGCAGAACGAAATTCGGGTGGACAATGCCTTTCGACTAGTTTTCTTACTCTTTCTGACCTCCTTACCACCAGAGTATGTTGTTCCACATCTTCCTTTGATTCAGTCGACTCATATGAATAATCTTCTTTGTTCCTCAATTCAAATCATATCATCCCATGATTATTCTTGATATGAACAATTTTCTTGGGCTCAGACTTACCTCTGACTTCTCTGAAGACCACATCTCGATTGCACACTATTCTCCTCGATGTAGGATCCTAGAGCTTATATCCTTTCATTCCTTCTTTGTACCCAATGAAAATACATTTGAGTGGTTTATTGTCCCACTTGCTTCTCTTTTCCTTGGGAACATGAAAAAATGCATCACAACCAAATACTTTGAGATGTGAAACCGAAGGCTTCTTACCAGACCATACCTCATGTGGAGTCGTGTTAACTAGCAACGACGAAGGAGACATATTCACCAAATATCTTGCAATATCGACTACCTCTGACCAAAATTCTTGCGCGATATCAACCACATTGAGCATGCCCCTTGCCTTATCCATCAGAATTCACCACCATTTTAAATTATCAACACCTTAATCTTCTTATTTGTCTGGTTTTCTACAATATCTTTAAACTCTTTAACTTTTTTGAAAACCTCTGATTCCTTCCTCATGAAATATATTCATGTCTTTCTGGAAAAATCATCTATGAAGGAGACATGATACAAGGATCCACCAAGTGAAGGCATTTTATTTGGGCCAAACACATCACTATGCACCAATTCTAGAATCCCATTTTCCCTTGTCACTCCATATGGGAACCTCACCCGACTTTGTTTTCCATATATGCAATGCTCACAAAATTTGACTTCTAAACCACATTCAGTAAAACCTTCGACCATACCTTTTTTGTGCATAGCTCAAAGTCCTTTTTCTCCAATGTGTCCCATCCTCTCATGCCATAGCATGGTCATGTCTATTTTATCATGTCTTGTCGAGTCAGTTTGTACCAACTTAGCTCGAGTCGATTCGAGTTGAGTCGAAGTCAAGTCGACTTCAGGAGCAACAATTTTGTTACATCTAGTCGAGTTGACATTCTCTAACATCTTGTATAGGGTTCCAATCTAAACTCCTTTCATCAAGACCATCACACCTTTGGCCATCTTGCACGAATCCTTCTGAAATAGAGTGTGCACTCGAGCATCACTCATCTTACTGACAAATACCAGGTTTCTTTCCAAACCTGGAATGTGTAGCACAACTAGAAGGGTTATTTTCCTCCCATCCTACAGTATAATTCAAACTCTTCCTTGTCTGACAAATTTGGTCGATTTGTCCCCCATGAACACATCACCTCCATCATATTGTTCATAATCACAGAACCATTCTCTATGTGGTGTCGTATGATAGGATGCTCCTGAGTCAATCAACCAAACACCTTGATCTGACTGTGTACTAGTTGACATCAGGTACACATCACCTTCATTATTAGAGGTCATTTTTCTCTTAGTTGACTGCTTCTCATCGGATCCCATACGGACTTCCATCGCACACATTACACAAAGATTTTACCCTGGAAACCCAAACCGGGAAAACCAACATTCCTTGAGTGTTCTGCTCTCTTGTTGTCTTATTCAATTTGAATAAAAGGTTACACGTCTAACCTTGGTCCACAACTAAGACACAATTAACATCATACCCTCTTTCTTACGCAAGAAAAACTATGTAGCCATTCTGTCTTACATCTGCATGACCAACAACCTCTAAGTTACAGACTCTTGGTGATTAGCCATTCATCATCTAAAGATTCAGGATTAGCCTTTACGAACTTAGAACATGCCTATTTATAGGTTTTACAACATGAAAAACCCTAAATAAAAGGCTCCCAAAAACAGTTACAGATCCATGCAGATCATTGGCTACAAATACCATGAATCTCGAGATTCTGTTAAAATCGACTCCAAGTCGGATTACCAGTTGAATACTAGTCGACCTTCATTCGAACTTCATTCAGTCGCCACATGCCCACCTATCAACCTCTTGTCGATTGACCTCTTCAACTTTATGTCAATGCCTTTACCATGTCGAACTGCCCCAACCTTCGACTTTGACTTTACCTAGTCGACTAACCTCAACCTTCAACTTGCTTTCGATCTATCTCGACCCTTGACCTGCTGTCGATCCACCTTGACTTCGACCGTCAGTCGATTCACCTTGAATAGACTTTCACTGCAAAGAATATAAAAACCCAACATTCTCCCACTTGTTGTCTTATTTGTTGAAACAGAGAGATTCCTAAACTTTCGTTCATAGCCCCATGGCAGCAATGCCCATTGCCTCTATGCACCAAGAGAACTTCACAACACTCACAGACTTGGTCAACAAGTCTGTTATGTTTTCCAACGTGTCTACTTTCTCTAGTATCACCTTGTTACTTTCCACCATATCTTTTACGAAAAGGTATTGTACATCAATGTTCTTAGTCTTCGAATGATAAGCATGGTTCTTTGCCAGAAATATTGCACTTTGACTGTCACAACTTATCTTCATAGCTCTATGCTCAAACCTGATTCCTAAACACAACCTTTGCAACCATGTTGCTTCTTTGCTTCCATGAGTGGCTTCCATGTATTCAACTTCTGTTGTTGACAAGGCTACGACTGCATGTCGATTACTCATCCAACTAATTGGTCCACTGAACATCTTGAAGACATATATGCTGGTCAAACTCTGTCGATCCATATCTTCAGCCCAGTCAGCATCGACAAAGCCATGTACATTTAATTTACCACCGTCACTTCCAAGTTTTTCCTTGGTATCATATAGCATAGTCCTTCGTGCCTTACAAATACTTGAATACTCTCTTGATAGTTGTCTAGTGCCCCTTTCCAGGTGTCGACATGTACATGTTCAACACTCCCAGTACATGGGAAATTTCTGGTTGAGTGCATACCATCGCATACATTAGACTACCAACAACACTTGCATAGGGAACACATGCCATGTCCTCTATTTATTCCTGTGTCTTTGGACACTATTCAACAATTATCCTTTCTCCCACAGGAATTGGCACCTTCACCGGTTTGCAATACTGCATGTTGAAATGTTTCAAAATTGTTTCAATATACTTCGTCTTATTCAACCAAATATTTATAAGGTATCGATATCACTTAATCTCCATTCCCAAAATGAAATTAGTTGCACCGAGATCCTTCACGTCGAACTTGGAGGATAGTTTCTTCTTCACCCTGTTTATTTCATCCATGTTGTTTCGAATCAACAACATGCCATCGACATGAAAAGCTACATTTATGAAACACCCATATTCTTCCTTGGAATATATGTAGTGATCAGCTTTGCTTCTCACAAATCCTAAACTAAGGATGTATATGTCGAACTTCTGGTACCACAACCTTGGTGATTTATTTATACCAAAAAGGGATCTTTTCAATTTACATACCAACTCTTTCTTTCCATTTACTACAAATCCTTCATGTTGTTTCATGTAGATTTCTTCTTCTAGGTCCCCATGTAGGAACGATGTCTTCACATCCACCTGTTCTTTTTCCAAATCGAATGTTGTAGCCATAGACATTTTTACTCTAATGGAAGTTAATTTTGCAACAAGGGAAAAAATCTCACCGAAGTCGACTCCCTCGACTAGGGAATATCTTGTCGCTACTAGTCGAGATTTAAACTTCTTGACTTGTCTTGCAGAATTCATCTTATTCTTGAATACCCATTTGCTACACTAAGTAACTTGACTAAATCCCATGTATCATTCTTGTGCAAGGATTCCATCTCTTCAACCATGGAATCCTTCCATATTTTTCCCTCTACCAAGTCGACTGCCTCACCGACCGACTTGAGCTCATTGTCGATGACACTTAACACAAATGTGGAAAAAAAATTGGGTGGACTATACCTTTGGACTAGTTTTCTTACTCTTCCTAACCTCCTTACCACTATAGTATGTTGTTCCACCTATTCCTCTGATTTAGTCAACTCATTTAAATCATCTTCTTCGTTCCGCAGTTCAAATCACACCATCTCAGGATTATTCTCAATATGAACAATTTTCTGAGGCTCATTCTTACCTCTGACTTCTTTGAAGACCACATCTCGACTGTACATTGTTCTCCTTGACGCAGGATATTAGAGCTTATATCCTTTCATTCCTTCTTTGTACGCAATAAAACTACATTTGTCTACCTTCTTTTCCAGCTTGCTCCTCTTTTCCTTGGGAACATGCACAAATGAATCACATCCAAATACTTTGAGATGTGAAACCAAAGGATTCTTACCCAACCATAACTCATGTGGAGTCGTGTTGACTAGCGCCGATGAAGGAGACATACCCACCATATATCTTGCAGTGTCGACTAACTCTACCCAAAATTCTTGTGCGATCCCAACACCACTGAGCATGCTCCTTGCCTTATCCATCAACGTTCTGTTTATTCTCTCGGCAACTCCATTTTGTTGTGGGGTATATGGTGTGGTATTTTGGCGTGCTATGCCACATTGCTTGCACAACTGTTATCAGTTTTCTTGCCAAACCCTAAATGTGTAGAACACTTGGAATGGTTCTTTTCCTACCATACTGTAGTATCAGTCAAACTCTTCATCGTCCAACAATTTTGTTTGTCGAGTCATCCCCCAAGAACACATCACCTGCATAATATCATTCATACTCACATAACCATTCTCTATGTGGTGTCATATGATAGGCTTCTCCTGAGTCGATCAACCAAACACCTTGATCTGACTATGTACTGGTCAACGCCAGTTACAGATCACCTCCTTTATATGGGGTCTTCTTTCTCTCAGTCAACTACTTCTCGTCGGATCCCATACTGACTTCCATCGCACATAGTACATAGAGATTTTACCCTAGAAACCCAAACTAGGAAAACCATCATTCCTTGATCGTTCTGCTCTCTTATTGTCTTATTCAATCTAAATAAAAGGTTACATGTCTAACCTTGGTCCACACCTAAGACACAATTGACAACATACCCTCTTGCTTACGCAAGGACAACCCTGTAGCCAATCCATCTTACATCTGCATGACTAATAACATATAAATTACAGACTCTTGGTGATTAGCCATTCATCATATAAAGATTCAAGATTAGCCTTTATGGCCCTACAACACTCCTATTTGTGGGCTTTACAACAGGAAAAACCCTAAAGACATGGTGCCCAAAAACGGTTATAGATCCATGCAGATCAATGGCTACACATGCCACGAATCTCAGGATTTTGTTACAGTCGACTCCAAGTCGGATTACCAGTCAACCTTCATTCGAACTCCAATTTGTCGCCACACGCCCGCCTGTCAACCTCTTGTTGGTTGAACTCTTTGAATTGTTGTTTATGCCTTTACCATGTTGAACCACCTCAACCTTCAACTTCAACTTTACCTAGTCGACTAACCTCAACCTTTGACTTGTTGTCGATCTACCTCTGCTCTCGACCTGTTGTCGATCCACCTCGACTTCGACTATCAGTTGATCCACCTCAATTAGAATTTCACTGCAAAGAATATAAAAACCGAACATTCTCCCACTTGTTGTCTTCTTTGCTAAAACTGGGAGATTCCTGAACTTTGATTCATAGACCCATGGCAACAATGCCCATTGCCTCTCTACACCAAGAGAACTTTACAACACTCACATACTTGGTCAATGAGTCTGCTATGTTTTCCAATGTGTCTACCTTATCCAGTAGCACCTTGTTACTTTCCACCAGATCTCTTAATAAATGGTATTGTACATCAATGTGATTAGTCTTCGAATGATAAGCAGGGTTATTTTCCATAAATATCGTGCTTTGACTATCGTGACTTATCTTCATATCTCTTTGCTCAAACCCGATTCCTGAACACAACCTTTGCAGACATATTGCTTCTTTGCTTCCATCAGTGGCTGCCATGTATTCAGCTTATTTTGTTGACAACGCTACGATTGCATGTCACTTACTCATCCAACTTATTTCTCAACGAAAATATTGAAGACATATCCTCTAGTCAACCTTCGTTGATCCATATCTCCATCCTAGTTGGCATTGACAAAGCCATGTACATTTAATTTACCATTTCCACCTCCAATTTTTCCTCGGTAGCATACAACATAGTCCTTTGTGCCACACAAATACCTGGATACTCTCTTGACAGTTGTCTAGTTCTCCTTTCCAAGTGTCGACATGTACCTACTCAACACTCCCATTTCATGGGAAATGTATAGTCGAGTGCAAACCATCGCATACATTATCCTACCAACAACACTTGCATAGGGAACACATGCCATTTCCTCTATTTATTCATGTGTCTTTGGACACTATTTAGCAGTTAGCCTTTCTCTCATAGGAATTGGCACCTTCATTGGTTTGCAATCCTGCATTTTGAAACATTTGAGAAATGTTTCAATATACTTCATCTGATTCAACCAAAGCTTTCTAGCGACTCGATCTATGTTAATATCCATTCCCAGAATGAAGTTATCTGCAGTAAGATCCTTCATGCCAAACTTGGTGGATAACTTCTTCTTCACCCCCTTTATTGCATCCATGTTGTTTCCAATCAACAACATGTCATCGACATACACAACTACGTATATGAAATGCCCATCTTCTTCCTTGGAATATATTCAATGATCATATTTTCTTCTCACAAATCCCAAACTAAGGATGCATGTGTCGAACTTCTAGTACCACATCCTTGGTGATTTCTTTATACTGTAAACGGATCTTTTCAGTTTACACACCAACTCTTTCTTTCCCTTTACTACAAATCCTTCAGATTGTTTCATGTAGATTTCTTCTTCCAGGTCCCCATGTAGGAACGTTGTCTTCACAACCATGTGTTCTATTTCCAGATCGAATGATACAACCAGAGACATTAGTACTCTAATAGAAGTTAATTTTGCAACAGGGGAAAAATCTCACTGAAATCGACTCCCTCGACTTGGGAATATCCTTTCGCTACTATTCGAGATTTGAACTTCTCGGCTTGTCCTGCGACATTCATACTCTTCTTGAATACCCATTTTATCCACTAGGTAACTTGACTAAATCCCATGTCTCATTCTTGTGCAAGGATTCCATCTCTTCAACTGTGGCGTCCTTCCAGAGTTTACCCTCTGCCGATTTGACTGCCTCATCGACTAACTTGGGCTCATCGCCTATGGCAGTTAACACGAATGCAGAACAAAATTCAGGCGAACTATACCTTTCGACTGGTTTTCTTACTCTTTTTGATCTCCTTACCAACGAAGTATGTTGTTCCACCTCTTCCTCTAATTCATTCAACTCATCTAAATCATCTTATTCGTTCCTCAGTTCAAATCGCATTGTCTCAAGATTATTCTCGATCTAAACAATTTTCTCAGGATCAAACTTACCTCTGACTTCTATGAATAACACATCTCGACTGTACACTGTTCTCCTTGATGCAAGATCCCAAATCTTATATCCTTTCATTCCTTCTTTATACCCAATGAAAATACATTCGACTGCTTTCTTGTCCAGCTTGCTCCTCTTGTCCTTGGGAACATGCACAAATGCATCACAATGAAATACTTTGATATGTGAAACTAAAGGATTCTTACCCGACCATACCTCATGTGGAGTCGTGTCGAAGAGCGTCGATGAAGGAGACATATTCACCAGATATATTGTAGTGTCGATTGCCTCCACCTAGAATTCTTGTACGAGCCCACCACCACTAAGCATGCTCCTTGCCTTATCCATCAACGTTCTGTTCATTCTCTTGGCAACTCCATTTTGTTGTGGGTTATATGGTGTGGTATTTTTGTGTGTCATGCCACACTTATTGCATAATTGATCATTTGTTTTCCATATAATTCACCACCATTGTCAGTTCTCAGCACCTTAATCTTCCTATATGTCTGGTTTTCTACAAGATATTTAAACTCTTTAAATTTCTCGAAAACCTCTGATTCCTTCCTTGGGAAATATATCCATGTATTCCTGGAAAAATAATCTATGAAGGAGACATAATACATGGATCCACCAAGTGAAGGCACTGTAATCAAGCCAAACACATCACTATGTGCCAATTCTAGAATCCCATTTTCCCTTGTCACTCCATATGCGAACCTCACTCGACTTTGTTTTCCATATATGCAATGTTCAAAAAATTTGACTTTTAAACCACATTCAGAAAAACCTTTGACCATACCTTTTTTGTGCATAGCTTGAAGTCATTGTTCTCCAATGTGTCCCATCCTCTCATGTCATAGCATGGTCAGGTCGATTTTATCATGTATTTTTGAGTCGGTTTGTACCGACTCAGCCTGAGTCTCAGCCATAGTCAAGTCAAGTTGAGTCAAAGTCGAGTCGACTTCAGAAGAAACAATGTTGTTGCATCCAGTCGAGTTGACATTCCCTAACAACTTGTATAGGGTTCCAATCCAAACTCCTTTCCTTAAGACCATCACACCTCTGACCATTTTTCACGAATCCTTTTGAACCATAGTGCGCACTCCAACATCACTCATATTACTGACATATATCAGTTTTCTTGCCAAACCGAGAATGTGTAGCACACCTAGAAGGGTTCTTTTCCACCCATCCTGCAATATTAGTTGAACTCTTCCTCGTTCGATAATTTTGGTTGTCTATTCTTTCCCCAAGAATAGAACACCTCCATCATATAATCCATACTCATACAACCATTCTCTATGTGGTTTCATATGATAGGATGATCCTAAGTCGATCAAACAAACACCTTGATCCGACTATGTACTCATCGACACCAGGTACACATCACCTCACTTATCTGGGGTCATCTTTCTCTCAATCAATTGCTTCTCGTCGAATCATGTATTAAATTCCATCGCCCTCGACTTACAATCCTTTTTGTAATGCCCAACTTTAACGCATTTCCAACATCTTCTTGTTGATTGAATCAAGGATTTAGATCTTCCCTTCAACTTAGACTTTCTACCGTAGAATTTTCCTTTATCTCTTTCAATCAGTCGACCTCTCACCACTAAAGCATATTTGGTTGATCCTTCCATGTTATTTCTTCTCATTTCTTTTGACAACACAAAATCAACCACATCTTCTAGCGATAGTGTGGTTGTATTACTCCCTATAGCCACAACTAAGCTATCCTAAGAGTCTGGAAAAGAACATAATAGGCTCATACACTTCTCCTCCTTAGTGATTTTAATGTCCAGGGACGATAAATGGCTTAAAATGGTATTAAACGCATTTAAATGCTCAACCACCAAACTTTCATCACTCATTCTTAGAAGATACAATTTCTTTATGAGAAACAACTTATTTACTAGATATTTCGACTGGTATAAGATTCCTAACTTGTCCCGTAGTTTCTTGGTCGAATCTTCACCCGAGACATTCAACAGTGCTGAATCTGCAAGACAAAGCCGAATCATACTTCTTTCTCTTCTTTCGAGTTTCTCCCATTCTTCCATCAACATGCTTGTTAGCTGGGTACCTGGACAGACCATTGTCCATTGTTCTCGATCTACAAGAATATCTTCCATTTTAAGCTTGTAAGGCTCAAAATTCTAGCCATTGAATTTTTCTATCTCTATTCTTGAATTGCTCGCCATTCTTTACCACCATCTTTAACACAATTTATGACTTACAATTCTTATTGTACCTAGGGTTTAGCTCTCAGATTCAAGATTGGTAAATCAAAATCTGATACACACGTCAAAGAATAACACATATCTGATACCACTTGTCAGAAAATGAGATAGACTTCCTATAGATTTTAACCTTGTACAATTATTTATTGCAAATAGATTTTCAGTAAAAGAACAAAAAATATACAATGGAAAATACACACATTACACAGAGATTTTTCCCCTCGAAACCCAAATTGGGAAATCCAATATATTCTATATTCATTCACACTCATACATTGTTTACAATACAATATACATATAGGAGCCAACAACATCCAAAACCCTAACCCAATGACTTGGATTAGTCAACAACACTAATTCCTTAACCAGAAATAGAAAACCATGTGCCGAAAAACCGCCCAACAATGGACATGAAAATCGAGGCGACACAAAAAATGAGTAAAAAATGCAACATGTTTCCCGAGGCAAAAAAAAAATAATCTCGAGGGGTGCTATCCTCGAACTCCCACGCATGCCTGACCCAACGTAGCGGACACTGCAACTAGTCATGCAAAAAATATAACACATACCCAACACTTCCACACTAAACCTAGCAGAAGAGAAGAAGAATTTAATCAAGAACGTAAATGACAAAGCAATCACACTGTACACAGATATTTTACCCTGGAAACCCAAGCCGGGAAAACCAACATTCCTTGAGCATTCTTCTCTCTTTTTGTCTTATTCAATATGAATAAAAGGTTACATGTCTAACCTTGGTCCACACCTAATACACAATCGACATCATACCCTCTTGCTTACCCAAGAACAACCCTGTATCCAATTTGGCTTACATCTGCATGACCAACAACCTCTAAATTACATACTCTTGGCAATTAGCCATTCATCATCTAAAGATTCAAGATTATCCTTTACTGCCTTACAACACGCCTATTTATAGGCTTTACAAAAGGAAAAACCCTAAAGACATGGTGCCCAAAAACAATTACAGATCCATGTAGATCATTGGCTACAAATCCCATGAATCTCGAGATTATTTTACAATCGACTCCAAGTTGGATTACCAGTCAAACTTCATTCAAACTTCAGTCGGTCACGACACGCCCACCTGTCGACCTCTTGTTGATTGACCTCTTCGACTTGCTATCTATGTCTTTACCATGTCGAACTACCTTGAACTTCAACTTCAACTTTACCCAGTCGACTAACCTCGACCTTCGACTTGCTGTCGATCTACCTGGACCCTCGACCTGATGTCAATCCACCTCAACTAGAATTTCACTGCAAAGAATATAACAACCCAACACTTTTTAATTGTATCAGAGATGTATTTTAGGGAGAAAGATGTTAGGGTTAGTAAGTAAACCCTAGGAAAATAAAAGAAGAGAGAGAGACATCTTAAATTTCCTTAGAGAGATTGCTCTTGTAAAAAGTTAGGGTGTGTGCTATGCAAGTGGACCTGAGAGAGTAACATAATGGTGCAAGTGATTATGGTTTATATTATGTCTCTTGTTGTATCATTAGGGTTCTAACCCTAGTAGAACACATGAGGTAAGGAGCCAGTGCCTTGGATGAGATTGCAACTTAATTCTTGTGTGATTCATGAAGGTTAGGGCAAGATTATGGAGAGCCTATCTTAATGAGACTTGAGTTTGGTGAGATGTCTTGCTTAGAAGTAGAATTAGTTATTGTATTCTTCATGTTCCATGTAAGTCTCAGAGCTTATGTTAATGCAAGAGTTGAATACCTAGGGTTTGAGGATTCAAACTCTAGGATGGATTTATAAACTTAGAGGCTAGTGCTAGAATTGTCTTGTCATGTACTTGTGTGATGCAACATGGCTAGGTTTGTAATTCCTAAGGAAGATAAGAACGCTAGTGTGGAGGGATAGTGTGATACAATCTTTGTGTCTGTTCCAAGGAGGACTTGTTGGTGTTGATGCTAGCTTGTTCAGGATCTTTGGAGGAGTGACCAACTTTGGTTAGGAGTGACCAACTTTGGTTAGGAGTGTCCTACATAGGAGGAGTTGGTAGCTATCATTTTCCTATGTTTTCCCTAGCTAGATTTTGGAGAGCTTGACTTGTACCAACTCTATGATAAATTTGTGGTATGTACTCATACTTCATCTTTTATCTATATATAAAGTTTCCAACTATCCAAATTTTGTGAACTTGCACATTTTATTTTCAGCTTATGTTATTTTCATGATCGAGTAGATTTCAACCTTGATTAAGCATGTTGATTTGACATAACAACGAGTTAAATTGGTTAAGTGATATAACACACATCTAAAATATAAAGTAGTAGATTTATTGTTGTAATAAAATATTTCACCTATATAATTTATTAGCATTAAAGTATGCTTGCTTGATATTTATTTTCATGAGTTTCTTGATTAATTAGGTTGAATAAAAGGGAAATAATATTTTTTGTGATGTGATGTTTCATATTCAACTTTAAAACTAACGTTAATAGTAAATAGATCCAAAAAATTTTGAAATCCAATTTTGTAAATTGCACTAATTACCAATTCTCAATAAATAAATAAATATATATATATATATAGATATATAATCTTCATCGATATGATACATATATGTTCTCATATTATTATTTGGAAACACCATGTCCAATTTCATTAATGACATCCGAATTTCATTAATGACACATGATATGGTGCATGTGCATATATGTTCTCATGAAAACCCATATCATATTATTATATTATTTGGACACATGATATCAAGGATATGGTGAATTTCATTAATGACACATGATACAAAAGTGTGGGGTCTTCTTGAATTGACTCATGGCGAGGATTTTTCTATATTTTCTAAAAAGACTCCCCTTTTCCTTTCCCTCCCAATGATTCAAAGCCTAGTTGTTGTCCTAGAAACCGATAAATTAGATTTCATATTATATTTCATTTTACCTTTTTACCTAAGATATTATGTACCATGGTGAAATCACCACTTTGTACTTAGGAACATAAATAATACATAAACCAAAGTCTAAAAATAAGGCATTCTTTAGTTGGGTTATGGTCTTAGGATCTATATCAATAAACGTTCAATATAAATCCCACATGTCATAGCACCGATTAGCATGTCCAAACATGTAATTTATTACAAACTAATTAACTAAAAAGAGATAAATAACAAGATATAAATTAAGGAGTTGTAGCTGAGTAGGTTAACTTTAGTGGTTGAGTGATGTAAATTATAAGGGTTGGTTGCTTTTGTAGATATTATCGGGTCTCACTCAATGTCTCCACCCAGTTAGGTTGCCAAAACTACAACTCCCAGTTGGTTGCTTTTGTAGATATTATTGGGCCTCACTCAATATCCTATACAACTACTTGTTGCTTTTGTAGATATTATTGGGCCTCACTCAATATCCTATACAACTACTTGTTTTACCTCCCATACCATCCTTGAAATGAGGGGAAGTATTTAGAGGGTTTCCTGAGATGTGTATTTCATCGAGAAAAAAAACTACGAAGTTGTGTGATATCTGATATAGGTGTAGTCTAAATGTTCTACATTTTTTATTTTTGTCGGCCATTTTTTCTTTGTTTAAAGTGCATTTTTGAATGCATAAATGGATTCAACACCCTCAAACTGCAATTTCATCCATCTTTTTGAATTTCTTCTTGGATTTTGAACAAAACACATCGAAAAAAAGTAACTGGAAAAGAGTAAAACCTAGAACTTTTAGACTATGTCTATGATATATGAGTAGCCATCTTTTTAGTTCATTAGATTTATAAACTTAACGGATTATATTTCTTAAACTTTATTTTTAATATTTTATTTTAATTTCAATTTTACCAATAACATTAAATAACTTTTATGTCCAACTACTCTTTTACTATTTTAATCATTTTTTATAACGATTGAAATTATTTTTTCCATAAAAGATATTTTAGCTTTATTTGTCCCTCATGATAGATGATAGATGAAGTGTCCACTCAAAACATTATAAGTTTCAATATTTTACACACAATTTATATCCAAAAAACTCAAGAAACATTAACATTAACTGTGAAAACGTACACACTAGTATACTAATTCATATTTAATTATTATTATTTAATTAAAATCATATCTAATAAAATTATAAAATAATTTTAAAAATTAATATATATAAACATTATAAAATCATGTTATAATTTAATTATTTATTTTGAAAATATAATATTCATAATGTCACTCTAAAATATATTTTTCATACCCCCGGATGGGGTGATAAGGGCCGCGATAGAGCCACGTGGGCAGAGCCAGGACGCCGAGTTAATGCATCCACCAGCTTGCCTTGCCTCGCACATTAACCCCACATGACTCGCAGCAGGAGATGCATTCCGAAGAGGCCCCTCGCGCAAGCGAAAGGTACTCAACAGCAGAGCACTAACGAGAAGAGATTAATGGCGTCGATTAATGCCCTGGAAATGTCAATTATGGTGTTTATAACGTTCATTGTCCGAGTTGCAGCACCTAATAGCAATTTGGTTCGGAAGACCTCTAGCTCTTCGATGCACGCGAGCAGAGGCAGCCTCCCTCCAGTTCCTCTCGCACAACAACAACAATCAGTAACCACGCTCCTCAGAGGCAATTTGATAAATACAGGCAGCATTCGAATCTTCCATAGGGACTCCGCCATGCCTCATGCTCGAGGGAAACCGAGACGAGGTGCGGCCTGGTATGCAGCGGAGTCCAGACGCAAACGAAAGAAGGATTTTGAGAAGGCGATGGCAATCGTAGCTAGGCGAAGGAGGACCAGATCACGTTTTCCTCCTAAGGAGCACGAGGAAGAGGTCAGCCTACAAGCCAACCCGCCAAGCCATTCTAGGCACACCCTGTTCGTGGCATTGAATAACCGGAACCCGAGCTCAAGCCTTGGCTCACACTGCACTCGACTACCCACAAGTAATGAGCCCGGCCTCTCCACTGCCATCGCAGAACAACCTTACTCCCCTTGCTATGTGGTAGAGGAGGCTCCTCCCGAGCCCACCAAGGAAACCACAGAGGCAGAGCAAGAGCGTCATCAGCATAGGGAAAGCCACCGTTGGGAGCAGCCTTTAGCAGAGGACTGGGGATACCTCAACCTTATTTTTGAGATCAGAAACAAACTGGACGACCAAACATTCCGCCTGGAGCGCATGGACCAGCGGCTCGACATGTTTTTCACTGCACATTCCAGAGCATCGTCCAAAAAACAATGTTCGACTTGTGCACGCACCTACTCCTTCCCGGCTAGATGGAGGCACTCAGAGATATAGCACAAGCAGCTCGGCTTCGAGGTTCATACATGTTTTGGTGTTGTTGCTATATTTTCAGCTTTATGTTAGATAGTTATCAGGCTGTCTTAGTAATAGATAGAATAATCAGCTTCATGCTGGCGACCATAAGTCCTGGTTTCCTTCGGGCAGGACGTCGCTCTGGAAAACTTTGTTAAATTTTGTCAACTAGGCCACAGGGTGACATTTGGACATGGATGTCCAGCTGTCTCGGTTTCCTGCTCAGGCGGGACAGCTGGCATCTCACACAGTCTTGTATTTTGATTATGTTAATATAAC
Source organism: Picea engelmannii (assembly GCA_009831015.1). NCBI lineage: Eukaryota > Viridiplantae > Streptophyta > Pinopsida > Pinales > Pinaceae > Picea > Picea engelmannii. Next base: position 125,288 of record ML781389.1, on the reverse strand, counting down.
ATGCACCACCTTTTTACTTAAAATATATATATATATATATATATATATATATATTTCATACAAATTTAATATTTCCTTTATAATAATTTTATGTTTAATTAGCGTGAAGATATCAAAGTCTAAATTAATATTAATAAGTATGTGGTCAAGCTATTCAGATTTCATTTAAAAAATAAAAATGAGATGTATATATGTGATAAAATAAAAAAAATTAAGTAGCCGAAGACATCAAAGTCTAAATTAAGTACGTGGGATGTGGTCAAGTTATTTGGATTTCATTTAAAAAAAAATAAAGATGTATATATGTGATAAATTTATTTACTATTAATAAGTATGTGGGATGTGGTCAAGTTATTTGGATTTCTATTCTTAAAAATAGAGATGTGTATCTCTAATAAAATTATAAAATAAATGGGGAATGCTAATTAATATAATACATTTAAAAAGTAGTTGAAATAGAGGTGAATATATTTAATAAGTATTTAGAATAATTATGGAATGTTGATTAATATAATAATTTATTAATAAGTATTTGGAATGTGGTCAAACTATTTGGATTTGTTAATTAATATAATATATTTAATAAATATTTAGAATAATTATGGAATGTTGATTAATATAATAACTTTTTTAAAAGTATTTTAGATAGGTGTTATTTAGTTATTCTACTAAATGATTTTTTTCGCTGGAATCTTGGGATATAAATATACATAAATCATTATTTTTTGTTGTTCAAAATCCATTTCTAAATGTAGAAATTGATTTAACGTGTTGAAAAATTTCTCGGGCACTCGGATTATACATAAATAATCACTCAAATCTACAAATCTAATAATTTCTAGCTGATTTCAGCCAAATGTCGCCGAAAAAATCGTCATTTCGTAGAATGTTTAGCTTACGACTTTGGGGCGTGGTCAAACTATTTAGATTTTTTTTTTAAATAGAGATGTATATCTCTAACAAATTTATGGAATAATGATATTTAATAAGTATATGGGATGTGGTCAAGCTATTTGGATTTCATATATATATATATATATAT
>ML781389.1:93663-123783 GCA_009831015.1 Picea engelmannii | reverse complement strand
CTACAGCCCCAGACTTCACATCCATAAAGAATAACAGGTGTAACAAGAGTCTCAAAGAGGAGTTTATTCTTATCCCAACTCCAAAGATCAGTTGATTTACAATTGTTTTCAAGCCCATAATAAGATTTCCATCCCCCAATAATTATTTTCTCAATGCTATAATTCCAATTGATCTTGCGGTGAATATCAATTCCAAGATATTTTTATGAAGTCCCTTCCTCCAATTTGTTGTTGTCATATACGAAGGTATCATAAGGGATCTTATTGGATTTAATAATCATGACCTTAGTCTTATCAGTATTAACAATCATACCCATATTGGAGCAAAATTCCTTGAGGATTCTTAGTTGGTTTTCAAGATCATGGGGACTCCTTGCCATAAGAACGATATCATCGGCATAAAGAAGAAGATTGATGACTATACCAATGGGAGTAGGGCCGACACAACCTTTTTTTTCCAAGCAATCTTCTAACTTGTCAATGTATATGCCAAAAAGGGTAGGGGACAAGGGACAACCTTGTTTAACTCAGCTATTACAGTTAATCTCTTATATATATATATATATATATATATATATATATATATATATATATATATATATATATATATATATATATATATATATATATATAGTAGTATGCAATTGGGAAATTTCAGAGGCTTCTGCCATATCATAGCCTGTAAATTGTACATAGGCTTGCAGAAGAGAATGAATATACGGATCGGAGAGGGAAACTTGATATCGGGGTAGTGCAGATGACCAAACTGGGCCATTGTATAAGGGAGCTTGGAATCCAGATATAAGGGCGTCAGAGAAGGTATTATGTCTTGAATCAATGATACAGGTTAGAACACTAGTATCCAAACCTGGTCTGACCAAAGGATTGATACCAAACTGGATTAAGCCAAGATGCACATATTTATAGCCATGTTCAATACCCCAATCTATGTCGGCTTGTTGAATCAGAGGGATTTGGTAAATGGATTGTCCAAGAGAGAGTGGAACATTATTAGAACAATATCTAATTAAAGTAGTAGCTCGGAATTTAAACATAGGAAGGTCATATATCTTCCGAGGCTCTATTTCAGGCATACGCCAGTTAACATCAGGCTCATATTCTTGAGCAAGTAATCTAGTATTATATAACTCTTTAGAAGAAGATGACTGACTAAGAAAATGCTTATACCATTTAGTAGGTTTGTATGAGACATCAGAAGATAAATCATAAGAAGATTTTCCACTTTGTGAAGCCATTTGTAACTACTGCAACTTCTGACAGCGTACTTAGAGTATTGCAGGTAAGCAAATATGTTAAATGGTAAAATCAGACTTACAATGGGAAAAGGACTATGCAGCACTCCACGCCCAATCTGGCAACAACGACTGACTTATTGTCCTACAGCAACAGCTGGAGACCACTGTCTAGCAGATCACGTCACTTAACACTGAATATTTGCACGTCTCGCAATCATACACTTCAGACACAAGGCTCGTCACAACATAACAACACTTCGAAACAATCTTCTTTATATTAACAAACTGATCTCTCAGATTACAATATCATGCAGGAGGCATGTATGACATATATTAAGCTATAACTGCACAGAAAAGTAGGGCTTTTAGTCTTATGTCTTCTTATAACAAGAAGATTAGACAGGCTCCTGGCCGACTGCTCAGGCAGAAACTAGCTTGACACCACACTTATTGGCTCTTATACCAATTTACAGAGTAACACCATATACGCAAGGATCTTATTCTTGTACACTTGAGATCAGTGTTTTTCGTTCACAAGATCCCGAAGGCGAGTGAAGAGGATACACACTGCTCGACTCTAACAACAGACTCTAAGACTCATACTAGACTCTCTCTCAAATTCCGAATGAGTAAAATGAGAGTGGTAGAGATTTATTTATACAACTTTGAGCAGGTTACCGGTAGAAACATACTGGCAACTGCCGGTGACAAAAGATTCCATGAAGTGGATGGGGCAGCTGTGGACTACAGCTGTTATCTCGTCCCTTGGAGGCTCGGCCATATGGGGACGCATACCAACTTTTACGGAATGACATTGATTAAAGTAAAGATTCCTAATCACATGAATACACTGTGGAGTTCTACAGGAACCCACAGAACTGTCGGGACACCACTGTCGGCCTGATAGACATGAAAGGAATAACTTTATTACAAACAAGGACAACTAGGCCCATCATGGTTCCATTCTTTTTATTATATTAAATTCTGCTACGAAATCAAAAGAGGCATCACTATCATAGCCAAAGTGACTACTTGGAGGAGAACTGCAATCATTTGAAAAAGGTGGAAGTCCGTTGAAACACTTGTAGAAGGGAGATCCTTCCATAGCTGGTATAAAGTCTTCTTTAGGAACACATAGAAATAATCACTAGTAACTTTATAAGATGCTGGCTAAGACAAATCAGTGAATTCATGCTTTAACTCACTACCCATGAAAGATAGTCTAAAGACAAACCATCATTCATAATGAGCAGCTTCTTCAATCTCTGCTCTGAACCACTGCTTAAAGGCTTCTTTGCTTGCTTGAAAGAAATCAGCATCTCTGGGACAATAATTCCAAAAGAATAAATACAACCAACCAGACCACCAGTAGGGATAGGCTTTGAAAGTAGAACATTCAAAACAAATCCAACAAGATCCATCATACTTTGTTTGTAGCATGATCTTGCTATAGTCTTCATAGGTAATGACAGGTGTATAAAGAACAAAATAAACTTGCCCTTGAAAAGGTCCTCCAGTCATGGTTCTTTTAGCCACATTATGACTAAATCTGAAATAACTGTAATAATTCTGGTGATTATATGCTTGTATCCAGTTATTTAATATGTTTATACAGGCTGGGCTAGATTTGATACAACACACCAAACATTCAAAGCAAAAACAATCTTTACAAACTAGGATCCATTTGAATCCTGGTGGTGGAGCATCCCTTATGCTCAAGGAGGATGAAGCCATTTAATTGTTTTATCTTTATCTTTGCTTGGAGCTGCTTCTCTAGTGAGTAGATCTGCAACACAATTATCTTTTCCTGGCTTATAGTGGATTTCAAAATCAAATCCGTCAAGCCACAAGCTCCAACGCAATATTATGTTGTTTCCCTGTTCCAACAGACGTTGATTAGTAAGCATTCCCTTCATATGTTTCAGATCTGTTCTAACAATAAAATGTACTGGTTTTAGAAACAACCTGAACTTCTTGATGCCATTTTTGACAGCAAGGATTTCTTTGTGAGAAGAAGGGTATCTTGACTCAGCATCATTAAAACATCCAGAAGTATAAATACAAACTTCTTCCAGTTTTGGACCATTTTTTTGCAAAAGTACTACTGCCCAAGTTTCATTGGAGGCATCAGTTTCAAGAATGAGCTGGAGGCTCATGTCTAGAAGATACAATTTATGCAGGTTCTAGATTTTCTGCTTTATAATCTAAACAACTTGTGTCATTTTATCATTCCATGGCATTGTCTTGTTCAACCTTTTCAGCAATATTCGGACATCCTTTGCCTGGTTCTCATAGAACTGTCGAATATAATTTAAACAACCAAGGAACCTTTGTAGCTGTTTCTGGTAAAGAATCTCATCAAGGAATTCTGCTAATTTCTTCATAACATGATCTTGGAGTTCTACTTCTCCTTTAGATAGTAATAATCCAAGATACTCAATTTTAGTTTGTGCCCAACACAGCTTGGAATGACTGAGCACTAGACCATGCTTATACAAAAGGTCATAGACTGCTTTCAGATGCTGTACATGTGTCTTGAAGTCTACAGAACAAACAAGCAAATCATCAATATATACAATTACAAAACTTAAATGTTTGAAGATCTCATCCATACGTTTTTGAAATTTTGATGGAGCATTCTTCAAACCAAAGGGCATTACTTTCCACTGGTATTGTCCATGAGGAACTACGAATGCAGTTTTATATCTATCTTTAGGGACAATCCCTATTTGCCAAAATCCGCTTTTCAGATCAAACTTGTTGAATATGTTACATTTCCCAATCTTTGAAAACAATAATTCTTTGGAAGGCAGAGGAAATATTATTGGAAGCAAAGCATCATTTAATGCTCTATAATTTATTACCATTCTTGGTTTTCCTCTCTTCTGCTCGCTGTGTTTGTTAACATAGAAGGCTGGAAAAGCCCATGGGCTTCTACTTACTTCTATTAACTTTCTTTGTAACAATTCTGCAATCTCCTTTTGGCAATATTCTAATTCAGTAGGAGACATGTGATTAGCAGAGGCCTTCTGAGGTCTGGGAATGTAATCTTCCTTATATGGCAGGCTGACAAAATATTGCTCTCTGGTCCAAAAAGCATTGGGATAATCTGATGTACAATCAGATTCTATCTTTTCTTTAATTTCCTTTACCATTTCCATTCCATGCTTCTCAGCATGTCCAATGATCTTTTGGATATGTATCAAGCTGCTAGCAGATTTTTCAATTTGATGCATGCTTTGTTTAACTGCAATCCTTGTTTCATAAGTGGACTTACTAGGAACTTTTACGGCTTTTCCTAATACAGTAAGTTGTACAAAGCTATTACCAATCATAAAAGGTAAACACTTATTTACAAAATCTTGTCCTAGGAGTAAATCTGCGCCAGTGTCATAACAATATAGAGTAACAGATACATTTTCTTCCTGTAAGTAAATAGGGAAGTCTGGAGCAATATATTTGATTTTTATCTCATACTTATTAACAACTCTAAATGAGATATCTATAGGCTACCAATAGTAAGAAGGTATAACTCCATGCTTTGCACAGGAATTCATTGCACCTATATCTAACTGAGCATCTAAGGTATACTGCAGATATCCTTGGACTTTGATATTTAAAGGGATGACCAATCTATCATCTAAGCCTTTGACTAGCTTAGACTCTATTAGATCAAAGTCTAATCCTTCACTTAACATTTCTCTTTCAAATTGTTCATCTCGTTTTTTCTTGAGATAGTTAAGTTCTTCTTTCTGCAACTTTAATGTTTTCCACAAGTCTTGTACTAATGCTTCTTTTTCTCTAATGGATTCTTCAAGATGGAAAATAGTATCATTCAGAGAGCCATCTTCAGGTATGACTGTAGGGACTGAATCAGTGATCTTAACAATACTTTTATTTTTCATCTTTGCCTTTGTTGACGTTTGTATAAATTCAGCATCAGTGGGTGTGTAATGGTGAATATTCACCACGCTTGGCTATTGAAGGGAGTTGATTTGGTCATTAAGGTGATCAAGCTGGGAAGCATAGCGATCTGAAAGTTGAAACTGTCCTGGACTCAGGGCAGACATTTTCTGTTGCAGGGCAGACCTCTGTTGAAGTAAGGCAGGGAGGTCAATGTAAGGGGTCATCATTTTGATATCCAAAAAATTTAGACTTTCTTCAATCTATGAGTTGTCAGATTCAGCATCTGAGGAAGGATTGTAAGGAGGTTCTTCACAAGAATAATCACTTTCCTCAGTGAGAGGTATGTATTCACCATCTGAACGGTTGTCAACTAAATCCCATTCAGAAGGGTCATAGCCATACTAGAAAAGATCCATTACCTTCTGTTGGAATTTGGACTTGGACCGCAGAGGACATTGAGAAGCCCAGTGGCCAGGCTTTTTACAGATAAAGCAAGAGGACTGCTTTGGCTTAGAATTCTGAGGCCGACATTTAAAGAAGGCTTTCTTTTTAGATGGACTGCGTCTAAAAAATCTTCGAGGAAATTTCTTGGAAAACCCTTTAGATTTTGATTTGCATTTTGTACAGTCACAATTCTCCTGACAACTTTTCTTGGTTGTATGTTTAGATTTACAACCATAGTGATAAGTTTCAGTAAACGTATCACAGATAGAAGAATCAAATCCCAGTTGTTTCTTGAGGGATTTCTGAGTCTTCTTTCGAAGACATTCCTTTTGCATAGCAGTTATGATTTGCTCTTGCAAACCAGCTAGAGATAATTCAGAGATATCAATCTCTAAGTCTTCAAGTCTTTCTCTAACTAGTTCAGGTACTTTTCCAGGCATAGCAGATAAATACTTCCTGAGATAAGCTATATTCTCTGGATCAGGTACCTTGTAGAGGAGATCTTGCATGGTACAAAAGAATTTAGGAAGCTGGGATATGTGACATAGCTGTTGGTTCATATACAAATCAGCAAAATGATTTGTATCTAGCTTAATATTTCCATAAAACTCATGAACCACGACTTTGACTAGCTCATCTACTGGTTTCTCATGATCTAGTATTTTGAGCTTGCTTTTAGGTGTGACTCTTTCCCACCAGATTCTTAGATTTCCAGTAAATCCCCAAGTTAGTCTTAGAGCTAAGTCACTCCAGATAACTTTGTCTTTGAATATTAATTTCTGGGTCTTAGCCCAAGCTTGCCATTTCTGGATCATCATCATTATCTCAGTTTTTGATTTGCAGTTAAGATTTGAGATAGGAGCACTTTCTATATTAGAAGTGGAAATAGTAGGATGATCTGGGTCCTGAGGGGATTTTTTGGATGTACCATACTTGGCATTGCACCATTTTTCCCATGCAGATTGGTAGGAAGTTTTTTCTCCTGAATCTTGTGGTGCACCAGAGGGATCAACATTAGCAGAAGAGCTTTCTTCTCCATCAATAACCTTAAGACAAGGTTCTGTTAGAATTCTGCTAAGTGAAACTTGTTGAACTTCATTATTCAACTCAGAAAATTGAGTTTTAACTAACTCTATTTTGGAAACAACGATTTGTAATACTTCAACAATTCTTGCTAAAGTTGGATTAGGAAGTTCTTCAACTAGTTGTTTAAGAGTTAGATGTTTCTTTTCTTTTTCTTCATCTGGAGATCTAGAAGAACCAAACCATTTGAAAGAGGCAGCTCTCTCAATATCTTCTATTAGAAGGGGAGTAGGAGAGGAAGGTTTTGTTTCTTCCTCAAATGAATCTTTCAGACTAAAAACAACAGTCTGGATTATTTCTATTTTTTCAAGAATCTTCTCAAGCTGGGACTTCATCTGTTCTTGATTAGATTCTAAAGAATTGATTTCAACATGCAAACCATTCATATGAATCTTGGTTTGTACCAAGTCTTGTGCTATATCATCTATATTATGTGCAAGACAGACAGATTGATAGTTTGCATAGTTTTGAAGTCTCACAATGTCTTGAGGAGGGTCAGCATCTGCTTTCCTATATTTGATGAAGTCTAGATCTGCTACCATTTGATTTTGAAACTTCGGAACATGATTTCCTGGTCCTAAATTTCTGTATGGTAGTTCTGGCTTTTTATCCCTACCACTTCTTGGCAAAGGTGCATTCATCATTTTTATCATAGGGATGGCTAGATCTTGACATTCTAAGTAGTTAGGATGTTGTCCATTGTGTTCCTTTTTGGACTGGAATGTCTGAAAGTTTTTAGGAGCAGATGGAATATGAGACAGATCAGAAGAATCAGAAGAGGGTTCTTGAACAGGAAACTGCTTTTTACAGTAATAACAATTTTTAGAACCTTTATGATGGGTCAATAAATGATTGTCTAAATTAGAATTACCTAAAACAGGTTTATATACAGAAGTTTTGCTATCATAGGGAGAATATGGTGGTCTAACAGATGACTGTCTAGGAAACCTTCCAGAATATATATATATATATTTGAATGTTGATTAATATAATACATATACTATTATTTTAATAATGGATATAAATTTGATTGATATCATTCAAAAATTTAACAATAACTATTCATATTTCTTTATTATCTTATGGTTATAAAAATTGTATTTTTTCATACTATAAATTATAAATGTCAGTGGTTTGGTAGACGAGTCAGTTGGTTAGTTTTAGTGGTTGAGTGTTGTGATTTATAAGCGTGAGGTTTTGGGTCAAGTTTTTGAGCTATAACTGTCTTTCTAATATTATTGAACCTCACTCGATGTCCTCACCAAATTAAATTACCAAAAACAGTTTAAATTATAAAATAAATAAAATTTTTATATAATAAATCCAAATCATAAAAATATAAGCAATATAACTATACTTTAAAAATATTAATATTTTATTTATGAATCTAATAATTTATTTAAGGCAAAACTAGCCACTACGTAGATATCTCACTTGTTAATAACATTGTGCATTATGAGATTTGCCTATCAGGTTACTTTTTCATACAAAGCAAAAGTTAGAGAATACGTTCTTAGAGTTCTAGGGCAAGAGAATAATGGGATCATTTTGATTAGAGAGCCCATGACGACAAAAGGATTATGTGCATGTAAGAAGTTGAAGTTGAGATTTTTTGGATTCATAGTATTGTAGGATCTCTTTGTATATGCTAGCAATTTTTGTATATGCTAGTAACACATGTAGTTGAGGGGTTACGGGGTTTTGGTGGCTTGTTTTATTTTTAGCAAAGATTTGTACTCCATTTCGAAGTTTCAATGGTAGATTATTAATTTTAGTAACTGGTAAACTTGTTATTGATGGAGTTTCTTGGGGTCTGCTTTGGAGTTTTTACTAAGATGGTGGACTTTTGGGTTGTTGAAACCGGTTTGATATTAGTTTTGTGTTTTTCAATTTTTTTTCTAACTTGTCAGGGTTGGAGGACTCATAGTTAGTGAGTATTGAAGGAGGAACAACTAACTGAGTTTACAAATCATGGTGAGGGAGGAAGCCAGGGTTCCATCAACTTTGAATGTGCCTTAAATTCCATTTATTTAGGCAAAGTTCCTGGAGCTATGTTCACTGGAATTTTTTGACTAATTTTGTCCTAGGCAGTGGTTGTTGATTGGGTGGCCAGCCTTGAGGATATGGAACTTGAGGTTAGTGCACTCATGGTCGTAGAAGATGGGGTAGAGTGGGAGCGGGCAGGTCTTTTCAACACTGTTGATGCGTTGAGTTGTAAAAAAGGTGGTGGGGGTAACTTACATGATACTTTAATACATGCAGTAAAGGAACAACGACCTCTTCTGTTAGATCAATCAAGGGTGATGGATTTGAGCATCCTTGAAGCTGGCAAGGCTATTCCCCAAAATCGCCCTGATAATGGTGTGAGTTTAGGACTGTTACAGAGGAGTTCAGTAATAGATTTTGGCACAAAGACTGGACTAGGGGACTCTCCTGTGTTTCTTAAGTCAGATACCTTTGTTGGGAACACCCTTTGAGAGTCATTGAGATTGAAGGAATCACAAAAAAAAAAGTTTCAAGGGCTTGGAAGCCAAAGAGACTGAGAAGACGATTGGTTATATGAATGGACGTAGGTTTGGAGGAAACGTGCTAGCTCTCCCTCTGCGTGTTAGTTGGGCGTTTTTACTACAAGTCCAGATGCAACATTCCTTTCGCAGAGTGGATGAATCGAAACTGGATTCATATTTTTCTATATGTACCGTAGTTCTTAACGCTACCATTTGGGTGGTTTGGTCTGGTCTTTAAATCCCCAGGAGACACCATGCACATACTGAACAGTTTCTGGGATTTCGAATGTGGAAGTTTAATGTTGAAGAGGTGGAGGATGGGCTTTGATCCTGCCACAGACTACTTTAGTCACCGACATGTCTAGGTTTTACTCCCAGGATTACCTCTCAACCTGTGGAATTTAAAGGCATTGACTGTGATAGGGAACCTTCTCAACCGCTTTTTAAAGGTGGATGAAAGTGGGTTACATTCACAGGACAAACATATGGCAGGGGTTTTAGTTGATTTAGATGTCACAACTGGTTTAATGGATTCGTTGGAACTGGAATGGTGTGGTTAGGTTATGGTCCAACGCCTAGATTACCAGGGCTTACCATTATGTTGCTCACTCTGTCGGTGGACTGGACATTTACAAAGAGACTTCTCAAACGAGGTTGGAGATGGAGAAGTCGAGGATCCATAGGAAACCCCTACTATGGATATGTATATGAGCGAAGAGGAACCTAAGGCGCTAGGTGCCTATTCTAATGGAGGCGAAGCAAACTCAGTGGGCAAATCTTCGGGAACTTTAATTGGTAAGTTAAGGTCATAATGTCCGAAATTGTTTTTTAAATTATCTGCTTGGGAACGTGATTATCTGGAAAACTATGTTTTGGCGAATGTAGCTACTGTTGAGGTTAAAAGTAGTGCAAAGGACTTACCGAACTTAGGGGGCTCTATCTTTGAATTAGATAAGGTTACTTTTGGCCCACCCGTAGTTGATTCAGTACCCTCTTTATCAGAAGCTACTTCGCCTTCACCCTATTTGGACAGTACTCATAACTCACAAACTTTACATGAGACTGCTCCAAGTCTAGAAGATGTATTAGACTCCCTGATTCTGTCCCTTAGAGAATTAGTTAGCCCCATTCCCCTTCCCACCTATCAGGGACTAGAAGTCCATCAAACTTTACCTTCCAGTGAATTTGGATGCAATACGAATGGTAAGGGGGAACATAAGGGAAAAGCCTTGGCATGGTCACGGGGCTTGGGGATGGAACTATCTCCTATCAAGACTCGAAGTGCACGTAATAAAACAGGACAAGCTTCAGCTGTTGAACAAATTCTGGGTTCCACACACGACATGGGGGTTCTTAGAGGCATGCAAGACGTTGCAAGGGATAAATCATGATCCTCATGTCCCTTAATATTAGAGGGGTAGGAGGCCCCCTAAAACTGCCTTCGTTACGAATACTACTGAGTATTACTAAGTCAGATATCATATTTTTACAAGAGACCTTAGTGGATGAGGTGAAGGCCAGAATTTTTATGTTTTCACTATGCCCTACATGGATGATTACCACGGTCAGTTCAGTTGGGAAGTCAGGAGGAATTATGGTTGCTTGGAATCCCATTGTCTTTGAGTTGCAATCTTTTCTAAGTGTTGGTGGTATATTATTGACAAGTTTACATACACATGATAAAAGTAAGATCTACTTATTAAACGCTTATGGACCATATACCGAAAGAAGACAATTCTGGGAACAGGTGGAGTCAAAGGGATTATTACTCATGATTCCCTCATTATAGTGGGAGATTTAAATTTTACTACCAGCTCTGAAGAAGTGTGGGGAGCAGGGGCCTTAACCAATCCATTGGCCGATTTTTTCAGAAATATTTTAGAAAAAAACCATTTGGTGGATGTTCAACCAACAGAATTAGTGCCTACTTGGCGTAATGGAAGAACTGGGGTTCTTGGAATCGAAAAATGTTTGGACAGGGTATATGCTTTAGAAGCGCTCCTGGATGACTCAGCTAGGTATAGATCTTGGGTGGTACATCCATATATTTCAGATCATGCACCTATGATCTTCCAATTGGACCATGGTTATAATTTTGTAGCTTACCCTTTCAAATTTAACTCTGTTTTTTTTATTGATGAGTCTTTTGGGGATTTAGTTCGGTCGGAATGGAGCGCAATTCAGGTTTGCAGTGTGGTTGGAGCACAAAGAAGACTAGCTCAAAAGTTATAAAAACTAAAGGCCTGAGTTAAGTTGTGGTTAGATGAAAAAAAAGAAATAGTTCCTATGAATCTTTAGAAGATCAGAAAGCGCAACTTACACATCAAAGTTGGGAATATGATTTAAATTTTGTTTTGGGATCCCGATTGAAATCACTTGAAACAAAACAGAATAAGCTACTGATGGAGGAGGAGGCTCGTTGGCGATTGAAGAGCAAAGCAACATGGATCCAGTGTGGAGATAAAAACACTAAGTATTTTCATCATTTTGCTAGTTTTAGACGTAATAAAAAACAACTGCAGGAAATCAAAGATGACCAGGGTTAGATACATCATGGGCAGGAAGCCATTAAGACAGAAGCAAATCCTTTCTTCAGTTCTTTCTACCAAGAATCAGCTGAGAACATGATCATGGATCAGGTTGCAGCAGTGAGACTATACCCTAGATTGGTCTCGGACGAGGAAGTAAATACTCTTGAAAAATATGTTACAAAGGAGGAAGTATTAGAGGTTCTTAAAGGTTTCACAAAAGATAAAAGCCCGAGCCCAGACAGGTGGACTATGGAATTCTTCATACACTTTTTTGACCTGGTTGCTAAGGATCTGATGGAAGCAGTTGAAGAATCACGCATCACTAGTGAGGTGAACAGGTCTCTGAACTCGACCTTTATTGCTCTTATCCCGAAGGTTAATGGACCAAAAACCTTTGGTGATTTTCACCTGATTGCTTTATGAAATCTCTACTATAAGATTATATCTAAGATTATCGCAAAGAGAATTAGACCGATCTTTTCACGCACACTATCTGAGGAACAATTCAGCTTATTGAAAGGAAGACAAATAATTGATGTCATCGGGACTGCACAGGAGTGTCTCCACAACATTAGAGAAAAAAAGCTACAAGCATTAATCCTCAAAATTGATTTAAAGAAAGCATACAACTGCATAAGTTGGGATTTTCTCAGGCTGGTTTTACTTCAATGTGGTTTTGGGCTGCCTACGACCAAATGAATAATGGGGTGTATAACGTCTGCATCATTCACGATTCTTATCAATGGCTAGCCTTCATATTTTTTTAGTAGTGGCAGAGGGCTCAGACAGGGATGCCCACTGTCGTTGTTTCTCTTTATCCTTATCATGGAAGGTTTGAACCTAGCCTTAAAAAGAATCCAAGTGGATGGAGTATTGACTGGCATCAACGTTTCCAGATTAATCGAAATTCTTCATCTACTGTTTGTAGATGAAAGTCTTATAATGACTATTGATTCTATTGCAGAATGGAAGGAGATGAGTAGGGTGTTGAATTTCTTTTGTAATGCTTTCAGTCTTTAGATCAATCCTTAAAAAACTACTTTTCTTCAGTATGGTGTAAGGCAATTTGTGCTGGATTCTCTGAAAACAATCTTCCCTTTTAACTCTCAAGACCTTTATGAGGAGTTCAGATATATCGAGTTCTTTTTAAAGATTGATAGGTACAAAATGGAATATTGGCTTTGGATTGTAGAAAAATACGAAAAGAGGATCAACCAATGGTGCACTCGGTGGTTGTATTTAGGGGGGCGATTGGTTCTGATCAAATTTGTCCTTGAGAGCCAGCGTGTCTACTAGTTGGTGCTGGCAAATTTGCCATCTTCGATTATCCAAAAAATCCGCCAACTTATTTTTATTTTCCTTTGGTCAGGATGTCGAAAAAAGAAGAGTCTTCATCTTTGCAATTGGCATTTGATCGCCAGACCAAAGCACCATGGGGGTTGGGGATTGTCAAACATGACCAGTTTCAGTAAAGCAATGGCGACAAACCGTCTCTAGAGGGTTCTTATGAAGGAAGGTTTATGGCACCGCGTGATAAAAGAAAAATATCTCCCATATGTTTCAGTTGCTCGTTGGTTTCGAATGGTTGATATCCCAAAGGAAAAAGGATCACAAGCCTAGAATTACCTACTAAAATCTCTTCATCTTCTTCTGCACCGGATTGCATGGAGCTCGGGGACCAGACATTCTATCTTGATTGGTAAAGATCGCATATTGGGGATGGGAGATACGGCCTTACTATCGAAATAGATGATCTCTGCTATAAATAGGAAAGGTTTGTATTTTTTTATATCAGGTTCATGTTGAGGCTCATGCGGGGAGGATCTATTCAAAATGGTATACTAGTGACGAATTGGAATTGAACGGGCATCTACATGCAGAATGGAAATCCTACCATTGCGCACTCATTAACAATGGAGTTTTTCTACAAGAGAGACCAGATACTTTAAAATGGATAGGGGGAGATTCGTCGGGTCATATATCTGTCAAGAATGTTTATTTGGCAACCAAAAATATGAAATGGAACTTTATGACAGAAGGTTGGAGAAAGGTTATGTGGTCTTGGGATTGTCCTTCGAAAATAAATCTTTTTATTTGGTTGATGGTGGAGAATAAAATACTTTCTTGGGAGATCCTCCAGCGCAGAGGATTTATAGACCCGAGCATTTGTTTGTTATGAAAGAAGCATGAAGAAACAACCCAACACCTCTTTATGAAATTCTCCTTTACGGTGGAAGTCTGGAGAAAGCTAAAAAATTCCATAAAATACTCAGGTAATTGGGCAGGAAACAATCTAATGGAATGCTTTAAACAGTGGAAAGTTATAAATTTTCCTTTTCAAACCTTACTAGCTTTGATATGTTGGTTTATATGGAGGGAACAAAATCAGGTGATCTTTGAAGACAATGATCCCTCGGTTCAGAAGGTGATTCATCTATCACTTATGACTATAAGGGAACATAAATTCATTATGAAAGTCACTATTCGGAGATTGGGGCTATCTCATTCAAGGGTGGGTGGCATGGGTGGCTGGTTCGATAGAGCGATAAATTCATCGGGACTAAATAGTGGAGCTAGAGGTGTCATAAGGGTCAGCGAGCAGTGTTGTTATAAATTATTTCTCAATTGCAGTTCTGGAATCAATACCAGAGTAGAACTACTTGGTGTATGGGCCCTGCTATCCTCGGCTTATTGGCTATCCATTAAGGAGATTCATGTTCTGGGAGACTCCAATATTATTATAAATTGGTTACGGGGAAAGGGTCGTCTTCAGGTTATCACATTGGACTGTTGGAAGGATAGACTCACTACATTAATCAATCATTTCCATAAAATATCCTTTGCACATGTTTATAGAGATGAAAATAAAGTTGTGGATAGTCTTTCAAAGCAGGCGCTCAACAGGGATCCAGGGAAGCTCACCTATTTCCAATGTGTAGAGGAGCACAAGGGGCCCCATATGTTCCTTGAACTTTACTAGTTTTTTGGCTTTCTTTCATGTTGCCCAGTTTCTTTTTTTGGGATGATTAGTGGTATGCCTATTGTAATCCTTTGTACCTTTTTATTTGGGATGATCAACTATCTTCCTAGAGATAATCATGTGCATGTCTGCTAGTTTTTTCTAGAAAGGCATTTAGCCTCATGGACTTGGGATCCTTTTTCTTTGTGTTGTTATGGGGTGAAAAGAAATCATTGATGATCTTTATGGACATCAATAAGAATGGTTTACTTGTAATCAATCAGTTTATATTTATAATATAAATATAAAGCACAATTTTCTGTGAAAAAAGAATAATAAGATCATATTATTTATTTTAAGAATTCAAAAAAGTTCTTTAAATAGATTTTATGTGAATCTTTGTGTTTTATGTAAATCTTTGTGTAATAGACATACATGTGTGTAAACTAGATAAACAAACTATTTCTTTTAAATAAAATAGTGAATTATTAAAGTTTTATAACTATCATATTTATAAAAAAAAATTAAAATCTTATATAACACGAGAATATAAAAATAAGAAAACATCATTATTTCAAAATTTTATAAAATATTAAATTATTAAAATTTTATAACTATCATATTTATAGAAAATTAAAATCTTATGTAACATGAGAATATAAAAATAAAAAAATATCATTGTTATTGTTATAGATATAATTATATTGTTATAGATCTAATTTCCTAAGTAGTTTCGCTAAGTTCTACCCAATCACAATTATATATTTCTATAAGTGTGCTTTGCATTGGGTTAGTTTTTCATCATAACTATTCATAGTGTATAATACTTTATTCACATTTTGTGTATTTTTTTCTCTTATTTTTATTGAAATATGCTAAGCAACGTATGGATCTATTGTTAGATTCGAATTTTTTTACATCTTTTAGTCATGAATTTATTTAGACATAACAATTAAAACTCTATATTTGTCACTTTAAGTGAATTTTATGAAATCCACAGGTAAATACTATGGAAGGAGAAAGAACATATTTTCTTCTTGGAAGATACATTCATGAAACAACTATAACAGAAAGTACAATGAAACTGTTTTTTTCGCGTGGCAAAAAAAAATGCTAAGCAACATATAATACTTTATTCACATTTTGTGCATTTTTTTCTCTTATTCTCATTGAAATATGCTAAGCAACTTATAATACTTTATTCACATTTTGTGCATTTTTTTCTTTTATTCTTATTGAAATATGCTAAGTAACATATAATACTTTATTCACATTTTGTGCATTTTTTTCTTTTATTCTTATTGAAATATGCTAAGCAACTTCAACACACCAAATAATTCTTATCAAAATTAGTTTATTTTGAATATGATATTTGAGATGTATGACACTCATCTAGATTAAATCCCCAAAGTTGTGTTAAGTTTTTTTCTTTATATAGATTTCAAGATTTTTAAAAAATATTTATTAATTTAGAATGTAATGTAAGTTATATTAAGTCATCAACTAAGTTTTGTCAACTTAATATAAGGTTTTTTTTCCAACAGAAAATTTACTCAAAATTATATTAGAGTATAATTTTTTTTACATCTTCAAAGATCCTTTATCAAAAAAGATCATTTCAATTCCAGCTTGATACTATTGACCCAACAAACTATCCACAAAATAGTTCCTTACATACCACATAGGGCATAAAGACATAAACCAACAAGATAAAGTTTATCTCTTCATAATAACAAAACAAAACTAGCAAGTTTTGGCTACCAACAGGATGGTAATCCTGTTCAACTTCAACTAGAACATTCAAAGAGATTTATATGAGTATGTGGACCTCCAGCCCCTCCTACCCATTGGAAAAAGGTTAATCTGCCTTCCGGTTCCAAGAGAGCTTGTTTAGATGATAGGTTTGCCTCCTTATTGAATTCCCTGTAAATATGATGAAAGCTAATTCCTTGAAATAAAGTTGTCAATTCCATTGTTATATGCTTCCATCCTTCAATGTCAATAGTCTGTAAGTTACTTTTATGATTTAGACAATCAATAACTACCTTGGAGTCCCCCAATATCTGTAAATTGTGTATAGACCACAAATTGGCAAGTGTGAGAGTAGCCCAAACTCCCATAAGCTCGGACTTTGTGTTTGTGCCTTCCCCACAGTTGATATACCATCTATATACAGTCGACTCTAGAAATTTGATGACGCCACCAACTCCACACCGCTTTCCACCTAATATAGCCACCCCATGAAAACAAGCAATAGTAAATCCTTCTTTCTGTATGATCGAACAAACTCTTAGGGATACATGAGTATGTGATTGGGGTAGCCAGTTGAGAGATCCAAGTATCATATAAATCACTACAGAAACTGAAGGTGATTTCTCATCAAATATGACTTTGTTTCTCTCGAGCCAAATGTACCAATAGGTAAGTGCAACCAGACTTTTTGATACGGATTTGTCCTTAGTCCAAGTAGCAAAACAATCATTAAGTGTGGCTCCTTCCCATGTTCTTTTAATCTGTAGAATAAGTGTTGATCTGGCCCAAACTGTCTTTAAGAAGGTACAGTGAATGAAAAGATGGTTAATATCTTTAAAACCATGTTTTCATATATAGCAAAAAACAGGTCCCTCCCATCCTTTTTTTTTAAGAGCGTCCCATGTCGGAATCTTGTTTTCCGCAGCCATCCAAATGAATAATTTTATCTTTAATTGAATGTCCCATTTCCATATATTAACCTTCCAGCCACGCCAGATCGTATAATCCATAATACATATAATAGTAGAGTAAATATTACTAACTGTAATGTTCTCGAATGAGTCCCCCCAGTCCATAAAAGCATGTCGTTTGTATCACGGAGTGAGATACCAGTGCCTAAAAGCACTCTGCAGTATAGGTCCCATTTGGTTACTAACATTCATGCTAATCCCAACTCCTTATTGCTTAACCAATTCTCAGATAAAGTAACAAGATCCCAGGATATTGTCGCTTGTGTCAGTACAGTAATCATTTTTTGTCTTAAATGTGTAATCAACGCATCCGATAGGATGGATTTGTCACCCAGACCTAAGATACGATCTCTTCCAATGGAAATAAGATGTCCCGACCTTGGACGCCAGCTTAGCCAATGGGTAATCACATGTACTGATCTAGTAAGACTATTCCAGATCCTAGACACTGATAGCTTCTTGTGGGAAGACTGTCTGAACCAATTGATAACTGTAGTATTGTGCAAATATTTATCTAATAAAACCTTATGCCAAATAACGTCCTGAGTCAATACTCGCCAAAGATTATTTACTGTTAAAGCCATATTAAATAGAGGGAGGTTTATGAAACCCCAACCACCACATTTCTTTGGTCTAGAAAGAATGTCCCATCTGCATAGGTGAAAATGTTGTGTAGTTTTATGAACGCTCCAAAGGAAGTTGAACATCAGTTTTCAGATCTTATTCAAAATAGAGTGCGGGATGGTCTCCATAGACATCCAATAAACATGATGGCTCTCCAATACTGACTTTACTAAGTTAAATCTACCACCCAATGACAACCACTTGTTGCACCAACATCTGATCTTCTTTTCCAATTTGGTCACCAACCAATTCTAGTCTTTTGTCTTATATGCCCTAGTCTTTCGGAAGTATCCCAGATATTTGAAACTGATTGAGAGATTGGTAAAGGAACAAGGAAGAATCTCCTTAAATGGTGCAAATTTAGCATTGGATAGACCTTCGAAATGCACAGTAGCTTTTTATTGGTTTACCATTAATCCCGATGCTTTAAAGAATAATTCGAGAATTTTGTCGATTTCCATCCATTCTTTTATTGTAGCCTTAGTCATAATAAGGAAATCGTCCACAAACGGTAAATGGAGTATTTTGATCATTCTAGAAACTTTTATACCTGATAGATTGCCTTCACCAATTCTACTTTTCATTAAAAGACCGAGCCCCTCCATAACCAGAATAAAAAGTAATGGTGATAATGGGAAACCTTGGCACAAACCACTGCCACTTTTGAATAATTTTGTCGCCTCTCCATTGAGTAGTACAACAAATGAATAAGAAGTAAAACAACTCATGATCCAATTTGTCATCTGGATTCCAAAACCCACTTTTAATAATGTCAGCCTTAAATGATCCCAATCTATGTAATCATATGCCTTCCTCAGGTCCAATTTCAATACTAGTGACTTTTTTTTCTTTTTTCTTTATGCTATGTAGACTCTCATGGGCAGTGCCAATAGCATCTTGAATCCATCGTCCCTATAAAAACCCCAACTGTTCAGCAGAAAGTGACCTAGAAAGGATCATTTTTATCTGATTTGCAATGATTTTTTATATCACTTTATAACAAAGGTTACACAATGAAATTAGACGGAAATCATCAAAAGTAACTGGTTTATTTGCCTTTGGTATAAGAGTCAGAAAGGTTGAATTTAGACTCCCAACAATAGAGCCTTTCCATCTCGAATCCTCAACAATCTCAAGGAGATCCTCCCCTACTAAGTCAAAAAAGAAGGTGAAGAATTCAGTCGTCCAGCCATCTGGCCCTGGGCTCTTATATTTTTTGAATTGAAATAAAACGGCCTTTAGTTCCTCCATAGTAACAGGACTGTACAGTGGATCAGACTCGTCATTATTTACCATCCTGGGAAAGAGACCAATTACCTTGACTTGTTCTATATTATTCAATGTAGACGGAGCCTTATAAAAAAATTTGAAATAGGATACCGCTTCCTCCTTTATCGCTCCCTGGTATGTAAAGGTGTATCCATTTTCATCATTGATCTCCCAAACATGTTTTCGAATCCTACTGTGACTTGCAACATTATGAAAAAACTTTGTATTATTGTCCCCACTTTTTATCCATATCGTCCTGCTGCGAAGTCTCCACTGCTCTTCTACACCACGTAAAAGATTGTTCCTTTCACGTTCTAGCCGCTAGAGATGTTTTTTCGCTCCCAGATTTGTTGAATCCCCGATCAAACTCACAATTGTCTCATTTATATATGATTCTACTGTCTCCAGTTGAGCCTTGTTCCTGGCACAAATTGCTTTATACCAAAGTTTTGTATGGGTCTTTAAAACCTTTAGTTTCCACACTAATCTGCTCTGCCTCTTGTTAATAATACACCTACATGTTAATAGAATACCACCAATAGTAAGAAAAGGAACCAACTCATATAAATCTGAGTCCCAAGTGACTACTAATCCTCCCGAAGTACCCACATATTTCACAACACTGGAAGCCCAGGATGGACGTAGATGGTGCATAAAATCTCTAGCTTTTTTCTCGTGGACCAAGGTTTCCTGAAGGAAAACAATATCCGAGCGGGTTTGATCCAGTATTCTATGGACAAAGGAAAATTTGAGGGTTCCTCCAATCCCTCTTACATTTAAAGAGAGTAACAAAATCACTTAGCCCTTGCCAGGGCCTTCATTTCTCTAAGAGCCCCACTATCAGTGGAGGGAGGAACTGTGTCGGTAGACTGAGAGGGTAAACCCGCCATTTTTTTTCGTATGCTTTGAGTCCTATGAGGTGAGTGATCGATTCCAAGGCCTCTGGACTAAGCATACTCCTTCCTAGCCCCTTCGTTTTTCTTAAGAGATGTATTTTCCCCGGGTCCCATAGAAGGGCCAAGGATAGCCTTGCCCAAATAAGTTGGCAATTTTATAACATCATTTGAGTCCCGAATAAAGGGAACCACTGAGTCTAGTACAAAACTGAGTGTGGATTCATCCATCTCAGATTCTATACACCCATGCTCCACCAGATTATTTTCTAAAAGCTCCAAAGACGAGGGGGAAGAGTTTAAGGTCCCATCCTGGGTATTTAACAAGCGGGGGGATAAACTCTGATGCATCACAGCAGGGGAAGGATCAGAAGACTCTGCTTTTAATGATGGAAGATTCCCCGAAACAATGGCTAGGGATGAATCAGTGACAGTCGGCCTCGCCGAGCCTGTCAAAACCCAATCAGTTGGAATCAAGTCCCCCTCATTTTTCCCCTTATTTAAGGTAGTAGATAAGAAAAACCAGCGAGAGTTATCCAAAGCCTCCTTCTCCCAAAGAGACAAAGTAGAATATAAGGAAGGGAAAAGACTTTTCAACTTACCAGTGAGAGTCATAGAAGGCTCCTTCTGACTCCAGATATCAGCACCATAATGAATAGTCTCACTCCCGAAAGATTCCACTTCAGTGACATAATCGGGGGGGGGGGTCCCTTTGTAATGCAGTATCCTCCGACAACTCTTCATCCTCCTTACCAGTACAATCTCGATGAATATGGCCATTTCTATGACAAAAATTTCACCAAAAGGGAATAACGAGATAGTCCAACTTCTTAATATACCTTTGCCCATGCCATTCGATATCTAGGACTTCTAGTAGCCCACAATGGATATCCAATTCCACTAAAATTCTTCCCACCTTTCTAGAAGAAGTAACTAGAGACTGGTTATCCAGAGTAATAAACTTACCCATCACGTCACCAATAGCCCGAAGAGATCCTTCATTCCAAAGGTGTAAAGGTAACCCCAACAGAAGAACCCACAAGTGGTGGAACTGAAAATGTTCAGTCACCGGATCAAAAGCAACCCACCAACGTTTCAACATCAAGTTGCTACCTCCAAATACCCACAGAGAGATCAACAACAATGTCGCATCCTCTAGGGTTTTACAAATAAAACTGAGCCATCCTTTTGTAAGTTAAAGGACTTCAGACTCATAACCCAATATCAGAGTCCAGGTTTTTCCTATCCACGCCGAGACAAGTCTCGTGCTGAGATAATTATAGGATATTCTTCCTACCAAACCACAGAGGGCCATCCTAAAAGTCTCTTCCCCAATAATGGAGTTTTTTACTATTTACCCAAAAATCTGAGCGATGTGTTATGGGGGATTGAACACACAGGTGCGTCCAACTATATGGCGCACTGCGATAGGGTAAAATAAACAAAAAGTGTACCGGTGTGCTACCGAATGCACTGATGCATATTACTATTGGGTGCACCGTGATAGGGTAAAATTTAAAAAAAAAATACCAAACCAATTTTTATTATTATATTTCCTTCTATGCTTCCAACCTCTCAAAATTGCGAACATGGATCATCGAACTTATCAGTGCATCTTAACGGTTCATATCAATGCGTTTAATGACAAATGTAGCACCGATGTGCCAAATAACATAAAGCACCATGTATGGTGCTTGTTTTCTAATAAAGTGCATTGTCAATGATGCATATTGATTATTAAAGGCACACCAGTTACTTTACCACATTTTTTTGCAAATATAAATTAATTTCAATTTTTGATAAATACAAAATGGTTATATATGTGTACGTTTTATAATTTCAATTTGTTTTATCTATATATATGTGCCTAAAAATAATTGTTTGTGAATCATAGATGACAATGAGGAGCACAGGAGCAGGAACAACAATAGCAGGTTGACACGTACAAATTTGTACGTGAGTGGGATTCCAAAGAGAGGGAGAGGGAGACAATCCCTTATCCTATTGCACCACATACTCGTTTCCTTTTGAGGGATGTTGGCCTCCTCAAGTTTTATGATGATGCTACATCCCTCACAGGGAACTCTCGTTTTTACAACAGTTGATTCGTCATTGGGATCATGGTTGACAGACATTTAGGGTCAGTCTCAATCTATGGTATCAACCCACAGAGAAGGATATTTATCTTATCATCGATTTGTCTAGGAGGGGGGAGGTTTGGCCCCAATTCCTTTATCTACTAATCGACATTGCAAGAGAGAGCCAACTAGCATATGTGCAGAGATATGTCCGTCCATAAAATTTTTACACTTCTAACTTCCAGGTTGTTGGTGGTCAGTTGCAGATAGATTCATTTGGTGTATATGAGGTTAAGTGTCTATCCCTTATTGTCACGACACTAGAAAATTTTTCCTCTGATGGATAGTGCATTAGTTGCCCATTGATGTACTATGTACATAGTTTAGTTTAAATTCCCCAACTAATTAGGTGGTCAGAGATTTTTTTGTGCCAGTTTTGTTTCGCATCGTATTGTATTGCTCTATTTTTTATGGGAGGTTTTTCTTCTCATTTGCGTTAGAGTTATTTAAATTATTTTTTGAGAGGTTTCATGTCACTCGACAAACAATACCTTGCTTCCCTAATAGACCTATGAATTTTGCACGTATGTGCATGTGGGGGAATATTTTTCCCAAGAGGGGCCAAGTGGAGTGGCCATGTACTTCGATCAGTAGAGAGATGTGATTTTATGGCTAGACATAATAATCTTGTCCTCAATCTTGTATAATACTTGTACATATTAATGAATTGGAGAGGATGTCCAAAAATCCTATTTACTGCAAACAAGGCAACATATCATAGAGGTAATATTATCATTATTTTTTGATAAATCTATTTGCATATTTTTTTGTCTTATTTAATGCACATGTAATTTATTGTAACATTTTGATTCAATTATCTAATTATTATTGTTTATTGTTTTGTAGATAATTGCACATATGTTAGGGATGAGCCTCCCAAAACAATGAGGAGATGGATGAAGCAACTGAGTAGCCTCCAATACATAGACCCATCATGCCATGTAGGTCGGATCGAAGAGTTCAAACTGAGGTGGCAGATCACACATGTGGCCTACTTTCCAAGTAGGGAGTGACACATGTAAACGTTAAATAGATCTTATCGGCACCAGAGCTATTTGTGATATGATCGACCCTTCTTCGCAACATGACATCACTCATGCGTCATGTTGTCAATGTTTTCAACCTCATCCAAATATTGATGGATGCTTCTCATTCCAATTCATCTATCTCATCTTCTAAGGATGATGATCCTAATCCTCCATTGCATGATCCTCCACCAGCTAGTCCTCCACCAGACCATCTGACATCCTCTCCACCACCTAGTCCTCCTCCTCCACCACCAGCTACACCATCCACGGATTCTCCTCCTCTTCTTCCTCCGCATGTGTCACCACATGCACCATAGTCCATCGATCCTCCTCCTCCACATCTGTCACCAGCTACACCATCCACCGATCCTCCTTCCCCTCCACATCATGGTTATCTGGCATGGGTTATGATATACCATATACCTCTAGTAGCAACTACACCACTAATTCCTCTGCCTCTAGTGGTGGACCTAGCTAGTAGTGGTACTTGACATGTATATTGATTGTTGTATATTTGACTTGAAATGTATATATAACATGTTTATTGATTTTGATGAGATGTATATTTGACATGTATATTTACAAGTATATTTAATATTTATATTGGTCATGTATATTATGTTTTTTCATATCATGTTGATATTTTTGTTGTTTGATTTATAAAATGTATTATGAGCACATTAATGATAAGTCTGTTTTTAAATTAAATTTGAGATGTATCACTCATTTAAATTTGGAGTTGTCATATAATGTTTAACTTTAGTTTTATGAAATCGTTTAATTTGGATTGTGACTACAAAAACTTATAACCATTAGTTTCATATATTGTTTAACTCTTCTTCAAGGTGAATTGTTTGTTGTCAAACAAGATACAATATGTTGATTAAACATGTTTACAAAGAAAAATACATAAAAATGATGAGTGAAATGATTGTGATTTGAATAATTATGCCTTCTTCATATATTTAATAATAACACTATGATATAATTATTCACCGTTAATAATCATGTTATTTTATTAATTTTAATTATTCAAAGATTACTAGACAGAGCTATAATATAATTGTTTACTTAAATTCACAATTATTTTATTTTATTTTTCCAAAGATTTGATTAATTTTTATTATTCAACTATTATAATATATTAAATTAATTTTTAATTATTAAATATAAATAATATATAATAATAAGTCTTGATCTATAATGAAATGGTTTTACTATTTATAACTTCATTACCAACTTTATGAATCTTCTATTAAAAATGTATGTAAAAGTATGCAAGTATTAGTTGAATCTTCTATTAAAAATTTATGTAAAAGTGTGTAAGTATTAGTTGAATCTTGTATTAAAAAAGTATGTTAAGTATTGTATTTTGTTTATTTTGTATTAAAATATATGCAAATATTGGATTTGGTGAATGAATGAAAAAATATAATTTGAATAATTACTCTTATGAAATGTTATTTTTGTTAATGTTTATGCCATTATTATAGTTCTTTGCATTTCAATAGATAATAGCAACATAAGAACAAGATCACTGAGAAATACACATTCACAATAGACACATCATTTATCTTGGGAAACCCTCTAGGGGAAGAAAACCCAGCAAAAACTTCCTTATCATAAATTGCCAATACAATGTTCAAGAGATAACTCAAACCAATACAGATAGTCCTCCCCAAAAGATGTGCCACTCTTCTTCTCCTCTCTCCAACTGGTAATTGCAGCTTGCCTCTTAAGAAAATGAGCAAGTGTGTTGTGTGATAAAGTGAGGTGCTAGCCTCCCTATATATACAAGACTGGCACGTGTGAAAGGGTTTCACTGGCAGGGCTGACCTCTCACTCTGGGTGGGTAAACCCACCTTTAATTTAATTCTGGGTCTCAATAACAATTGTTGGGGCCAACTTCTTATTCTGCCTATTACAATTGTCCGATGACCAATCCACAAAAGGGGATTTGGTCCTAATACAATTACCGACATGATTAATCCACAATGGGGATTAATCCAATGAATAAAATAACAATAATAATAAGAATACTCTTCACAGTTACATTATTTCAACACTCCCCCTTAACAAGAAGGGTCTTCTTCAACAGCATCAGGCGAGAGAGGTTTGTATCATCAGTGGCATCAGGAGGACAGTATCGTCAATATCATCTTGAAACATTGCCTAGCATATTTACGAGTCATCGAAAGTTTTCTTCATCAGCAACATCATCATTCTCGAAAGAATGACATCATCATCTGCATCAAAATGTATCAGTAAAAATGATACCTCATCACAACACTAGACTGACACATCACAGTACTACACTGGCTCAATGTCACAGCGGTTAAGCTAGTAGCTCAGTGTCAGTCACATCTTGCTTTACGTCTAACAACGAGGTCAGAAGCAAGGAATCATCTTGTTTTACATCTAACAACTAGGTCAGAAGCAAGGAACACATTATCATCTCACTTTACGTCTAACAACTAGGTCAGAAGCAAGGAATCATCTTGCTTTACGTCTAACAACGAGGTCAGAAGCAAGGAATGCATCAACATCTTGCTTTATGTCTAACAACGAGGTTAGAAGTGAGAAATCATCTTGCTTTACGTCTAACAACTAGGTCAGAAGCAAGGAACACATCATCATCTCACTTTACGTCTAACAACTAGGTCAGAAGCGAGGAATCATCTTTCTTTACGTCTAACAACGAGGTCAGAAGCAAGGAATGCATCAACATCTCGCTTTACATCTAACAACGAGGTCAGAAGCGAGGAATCATCTGGATTTACATCTAACAACTAGATAGAAGCAAGGAATGCCCACAGCGTCATGCTTTACGTCTAACAGCGAGGTCAGAAGCAAGGAACACACAGCGTCATGCTTTACGTCTAACAACTAGGTCAGAAGAAATGACTCATCTTGCTTTACGTCTAACAGCGAGGTCAAAATCAAGGAATAAATATATATACTCCCCCTTTCAGGGAGGGTCCTTTCAAACTATACCAAGCTTATCTCGAAAGTGTTCAAACTTTACATGAGATAGAGGTTTGGTCAACACGTCAACAACATGTTCATCCATGCTAATGTACTTGAGCTTCAAGGCTCCTCTCTATACCATGTCGCGGATGAAATGATAGTGGATTTCTATGTGCTTCGACCTGTCGTGGAATACAGGATTCTTTGTCATCTTTATGCAGCTCTGGTTGTCACATAGAATCATGGTTGCTTTCATCTCCAAGTCAAATAGGCCAGTTAGCAATTTTTGAAGCCATATAGCTTCGCAACTAGCAGAACATGCGGCAATGTACTATGCTTCCGTTGTGCTGAGAGAAATACTGGATTGCTTCCTACTCTGCCACGAGATCATGGCTGATCCCAAACTGAAACAACATCCGGAAGTGCTTTTTCTGTCTGCAACGGTTCCTGCCCAATCTGCATCAGTATATCCACTCAATGTGAAGTCATGATCCCCATCATAGTTGAGACTATAATCCATTGTACCTTTAAGGTACCTCATCACATGTTTTGCAGCCACTAGGTGAACACGTCTGGGCTCTACCAGAAACTGACTCAAGGTGTTCACTGCAAAACAGATGTCTGGTCTGGTGTTCTTCAAGTACATCAGTGATCCAATAATCTGCCTGTATAGTGTGGCATCTATCAAGTCTAATGAAGTATCGACCAAGAGTTTCAGCTTCGCTTCCATGGGTGTATTCATGGGCTTGCATTCTAGCATGTCGAATCTCTTTAAGATTTCGACCGTGTACTTCCCTTGGTTAAGGAAGATCCTTTCTGGACTCTGCCATACCTCAAGACCTAAGAAGTAATGCATTAGGCCAAGGTCTTTCATTTCAAATTCTACGGCAAGTCTCTGTTTACATTCAGCGATGAGATTTTCTTCTCCAGTTAAGAATAAGTCATCCACATACAGTAGTAATATTACTGGTTCATTATCCATAATTTTGAAGTAGAGATTTGAGTATGCTTTACTCTTGGTAAAGCCTAAGCTCTTCAAGAAACTGTCTATACGGCCATACCAAGCTCTGGGAACTTGCTTCAATCCATATAAGGCTTTCTTCAATCGGCATACATGAGACTTCCTGTCTTCAACCTCAAATCCTTGGGGTTGCTCTATATACACTTCCTCTTCGATAACACCATTTAGGAAAGCTGTCTTTACGTCCATCTGGTGTAGCTTCCATTTCATCTTGGCAGCAAAAGCTATAATGGTTCTGATTGAAGTGTATCTGGCCACAGGAGCGAATGTCTCTTCATAGTCAATGCCTTCCTTCTGGGAAAAGCCACAAGCGACAAATCTTGCTTTATATTTCTCGATACTTCCATCAGCAGCATGTTTTATTTTGAAGAGCCATTTTAATGATACCACATCCTTACTTTTTGGTCTGCGAACTATTTCCCATACATCATTCTTTATTATGGATTGGTATTCCTCTATCATGGCATCTGCCCATTCCTTCTTTTGAATGGCTTCTTCAAAGCATGTAGGCTCTTCATCTAGTAGATTACACATCAAAGCCATGTAACTGGAGAATGGATTTGGTCTTTTCACCTGTCTCGTGGTTCCTTCTGGAACACCATACTTCTCTCCATCTTGAATGAGCTCTCTTGCCCAAGCAGGCTTTCTTTTATGGGAGAAGGTCATTTGAGGAGGTTCTTGAACTTCTGTTATATCACGATCTTCAGATGTCTCCTCATCAGGGGAAGTTACGACTTCCCTTACAGGTTCTGCAGTTCTGGGAACTTCCCTCACGGATTCTGTAGTCTTGGGATTTACAGGTTCCTCTTCATACATTTCTTCAAGATGGCATCTTCTTGATTTCTTAAGTGTTGCTTCTTCATCAAAGGTCACGTCCTTGCTGATCTCAATATGGTGGTGACCAGGTATGTAGATTCTAAAGGCCTTGGATACCTCACAGTATCCCACAAATATTCCCTTCTTTCCGGAGGGTTCCAGCTTGTTTCTTTTCTATTTCGGTATATGAATAAACATTGAACAGCCAAATATTTTGAGATGGATTACCTTTGGCTTCTTTCCAGTGAACATTTCTTTTGGGGTCTTGAACCCAAGTGCATTATGGCATAATTTCTTCCGCACATAAACAACTTCCATTGTTGCTTTTGCCCATAAGCACATAGGAAGATCTTGATCGTGAATCATGGTCTTTACAGCTTCCATAATTGTTTTGTTCTTCCTTTCATCTACATCGTTTTGTTGAGGATTATAGGGAGTAGTGAGTTCCCTCTTGATCCCAACATCTCTACAGAAGTTCACGAACTCTTTTGAACTATATTCTCCTCCATTATCTGACCTGAGTATCTTAATCTTTCTTTCGGAAAAATTCTCTATCAAGGCTTTGAATTCCTTGAATTTACTGAATACTTCATCTTTAGATTTTAAGAAATATATCCAGGTCTTACGATAATAATCATCAATAAATGATACATAGTATGCATACCCGCTAAAGGAGGATGATGGCATTGGGCCACACACGTCTGAATGAATGAGTTCCGATACTCCTTCTGCTTTGCTATCCCTTTTTGGAAAAGGGTTCTTGATATTCTTCCCTTGCACACATCCATTGCATATGCCTTCCTGATCAACCTTGAGTTCTGGTAAACCTGTGACAACTTTGCATATGTATGGTAGTGCCTTGTAGTTGATGTGGGCCAATATTCTATGCCAAAGTTCACATGAGTTTTCGATGGCATGGGTCATGGTGGTTTCTGGGTGACCCTTCAACTTATATAAGCCATTTTCTTCACTTCCGATGATGATTGCTTCATTTAAGGTTTCTCCCTTAGCCCACATAAGAACTTCTCCATCTATGAAGGAAACTCTGTAGCCTTTCTTGTCTAAAGCTGATATGCAGAGTAAGTTATTCTTTAAGCCTGGTACATAGAGTACGTCCTTCATTTTTATTGAGTTTTATGAATCTAGCTTGTAGTTTGATTCTCCTATTCCCTTTATGGGATATTGATAATCATCTCCAAGAGTTACTTTCTGAGAAAACTTCTTTTCTGAAATATAAGAGAGAGTATTTTTCTTACCCGTCATATGTTTTGATGCACTGCTATCAATGAGCCATGTGTCCTCTCCAGGTGATACAGATCCTGAGAGAGCTGAGATCAAGACATGGTCCTTAATCATCTTCATAGGTGGTTCTTCATCTTCGGCTATGTGAGCATGTTGCCTTTTGTGCTTCCTCTTGTATTCTTCTCTTCTGGCTGGACAATTATTTTCCTTGTGTCCCATCTTATCACAATGACAACATTGTATAGATGAGAGATCTCGTCCCTTGCATTGTCCTTTCTTCTGAAAATTTCTTGGGTGAGATTCTTGGTTGTTGAATTTGTTTGATGGTTGAGGTTCTCTATGAGATTCCCTTTTGAAGTAGGGTTTCTTTCATCCTCCTTTTGTATGAGTAGCTAGGGCTTGATCATCATCCCTTACTAGTAGTGCTTCACGGTTGGCTACCCTTGTCTCTTCTTGGATGCATTCTTCCCATAGGCTCTCAAACTATAGTTTCTCCTTTCTGCTACATACTGACTGGATGAAAGCATCCCAAGGTCTTGTGATACCATTTAGGGTTGTTATTACGAATTCGTCTTCGTCGATGGTGTCTCCAATTGCTTTTAACTGTTCTTTTATTTCTGAGATTCGGGAGAAATATTCTTGAATCATTTCTCCTTTCTGCATCTTGGTATTCTTCAATTGAGTTCTTAGATTCATCTTTCGATTGATGTTCT
>ML781389.1:76466-93613 GCA_009831015.1 Picea engelmannii | reverse complement strand
TTGATGTTCTTTCCTTCATATAGTTTTCTTAGAGAGTCAAACATTTCCTTCGGAGTCTTCTTGGACGATACATACGGGATCAGGTGGTCTTTGATTGAATCTGCAATGATTCTTTGAGCCCTGATTGAGTCCTTCTGATGCTTTGTTTTCTCTACGACATCTTCAGGTTCCTCCACTTCTTCTTTGATAAATTTTGTTGGGTCATTCTCTGCAAGGATCAGACCAATCCTATACTTCCAGGCATGGAATTTGTCTATGCCTTCTAGTTTCTCAACAAGCTTTGTGCTTGCAGACATCTTGTACTTGAGGCTATGAAAATGACCAAAAAATGAAAATGCTTAAAATCAATTTTTGACCTTACCAGGAGGTGCGCTTGGCTGAGGCGAGCAGCCTGGTGTACTTGGATCTGAGAAAATCCAACTTTTACCCCGTCAAATCTGATCTGCAAATTTATGGACTGGTGCTTCTGGTACTTCTGGTACTCTGGTACTTCTGGTACTTCTAATACTGGTTTTCTGGTACTTCTGGTACTTTCGTGAAACTAGGATTTCACTTTTCGGGAGATCCAGCCACTGAAAAGGTGCGCTCTAAGTGCCAAAATGATCCTTGGGGGAGGGCGCATCTTTCTAGGTGGTTAGGGAGTTGAAAAGATTCACTTTTGCAAAACCCTAATTTTTTGGTACAGTAACAGTGACGTTTTTCCTCTTGCGAAATATGCTTCCTTCAGGTTGGCTCTGATACCATGTTAATGTTTATGCCATTATTATAGTTCTTTGCATTTCAATAGATAATAGCAACATAAGAACAAGATCACTGCGAAATACACATTCACAAGAGACACAACATTCATCCTGGGAAACCCTCTAGGGGAAGAAAACCCAACAAAAACTTCCTTATCATAAATTGCCAATACAATGTTCAAGAGATAACTCAAACCAATACAGATAGTCCTCCCCAAAAGATATGCCACTCTTCTTCTCCTCTCTCCAACTGGTAATTGCAGCTTGCCTCTTAAGAAAATGAGCAAGTGTGTTGTGTGATAAAGTGAGGCGCTAGCCTCCCTATATATACAAGACTGGCATGTGTGAAAGGGTTTCACTAGCAGGGCCGACCTCTCACTCTGGGTGGGTAAACCCACCTTTAATTTAATTATGGGTCTCAATAATAACTGTTGGGGCCGACTTCTTATTCTGCCTATTACAATTGTTCGATGACCAATCTGCAAAAGGGGATTTGGTCCGAATACAATTACCGACATGATTAATCCACAATGGGGATTAATCCAATGAATAAAATAACAATAATAATAAGAATACTCTTCGCAGTTACATTATTTCAACATTTTTTTCATTTATTTTAATGATAACCTTATATTAATTGTTCATAATTAAATTTATAATAGTTATACTTATAAAAACTATTATTATTTGCCCGTAGGGGTGTAGACCCATTGACAAGTGCCATGTAAATGGAAGGAAATATGTAAAGGAGGTCTCAAGTTCGATTCTCAAACTGATTTACTTGTGCTCCATGCTTGCAGGTTGTGTGGCGCACCTGGGGTTATAGAGGTAGCAGATGGGTATCAAACCTGTGTCACGCGAGTATGAGAACCGCGAATTGTCGATTCCCCCAGTATAAAATGAAAAAAAAAATTACTATTTAAAAATTACAATTAATTAAAATTATTTAAATAAATTTAAATCATTAAATAAGAATACAAAATCATTAATAATGATGAATTTTAATATACACAATTTGTTTTAAATGACTTTATGAATTTTTGTTTTACCATCAACTTTATGAATATCCTCATAAGAAAATGGAAGTATTAGATTTGGTCAGTGAAGAAAATAATTAATTTGTTAAGGTTAAAAGAATATTAAATTAAATTGATTTTATATTAATATTTAAAAATATAAAATATTAATAAAACTCAATAAATAAAATAAACAAAAGTCCATGTGTAGATGTTACGAGATTTGGTCCCTATCTTTGATGTAATGGTTGTATCTAACATGGGTGTGGATGTATCAATATATTCACAATAAATGAAAGGATTTTATTATTGCATTAACATGCATTATAATGTTTTAGTGATTTTGTTATCACTTGCCACTTCTTCTTTTTGTAAGTATAATATTTTTCCCTGAGTTATATGATGGTTTCCTTGTTTTTTTAGGATACAAATCTTTTTTTTCCATGGAAAAAACTTGGTTGGTAAAATTTGGATTGTTACTTTAACAATGAAAACCTAATACATAATAAAAATTTCCTTAATTGTGACTAGGCTCTAGAAAATACTCTTTTAGAATTTCCATTTCCTTCCTATATTGACACTTATTTCAAGGAGAATGTAAAAATTATGATTAGTATAAGTTTATATGTTTAGAAAACTAAAAGACGAAGTGGCATATGTGAAGGCCATGATAGTTGCACTAGTTAAAGTTGGGAATGCATCCATGTTGGTAATGCAAACACCACAAGTGTGATTCCACAACTCATAGATGTTGCAAGAAGATATTTTGTTGGAATTTTCCTTAGAAGTTCCATCAAAGTAAGTATATATTTATTTAATTTTTATTTTTCAAACAATAAAAATTTAAGGTTTGATTTTTTAATATCATCGTTGTTTTTAAATAAAAAATACTTTAAAATGTATCTTTACTACTGTATTATATGAATACATCGTCAACTTTGTGATATCTCAATTAATTCTTAGTAATTCAAAAGTTAACATAAACATATGTAATATAATACAACATAAATTTGATATAATAAACAATAAATATGACAATAAAAATATATCAAAACCACAATTTATGATTGTACTATTTAATGTATTTCAATATGATGATTGTAAATGGTTGTTAACTTTTCATATCCAACATTATAAAATAAAGAAAAATAATAATTGGCCAATTATAGATACCCGTGATAAAAATGACACATCCACGATATAAATGTTGAAACAAAACATTTACACACAACTCTTCATTGCCATCACCATGATTTTCTTCCTTTCTTGGCATTATAACATTGTTTCTCTCAAAACGATGTTTTGATCTCAGGTCATGTCTCAGTACGAACCACCAATCGTCATCCAACACATCTAGGTAAAAAATAAAATTGGTTGCATTGTTTTGGTAAAATATAAGGATCCTTGGTTTCAACCCACATTTTTTTAGAGTTAATATATATTATCCCACTATCACGATATTCCTTTACATTTCTTCGGTCGAAGGTATCCCACCACTTGCAACTAAAAATAACACATTGAAAAGATGAGAAGTCCACTTGGATGATCTATTTTATCTTTTCAATGTAACCTAACTTCCCCTCTATTAGATTTTGATCACAGTGGTTAGCATGACTAGATCGGTCGAACTCGACCTCCACTCCACAATCTTGTGTAATGTGTCCATCATCTACATCCTTAGTGAAAAATGGATGTCCATGTCCCCACATAGATGGGAACAAATGCACATGTAAAAATGCGAACAAAGGATAGTGTAATATGTCTAATAGCCTGAACATTAATAAAAACATAATACATATTACAATTCAAATGTGTAATATTATGAATTGAACATGATAGCCAGAGAGGTTATTACAAATTTGTTGCACCTGATCCCTATGTTTAATGCATCCATCTCTTGTCCACATGGGTAATGACCAAACACGACATATTTCACTGTAATCTAGTCAGCCACCCAACTCTTGGGACAAATCTTTGGCATATTTTATTTTAAATGAACATCCTGATAAGGCATGATTCTACCATTCAACCATCTGAATTTTTTCTTGTCACTGTTCCATTTCCTTTTTTTCTCTTCATACAACACGATCCATGGTTGCATTGCCTCCACATTGTAAAGAACGAATTTATTGATGGCATCAATTTCTAAATTACTTGATGTATACAAGAATTCAAAATGAATAGTATGCGATCAAATATATATTATCAACTTCAATGTAAATAGTTTCTCTGTACAAATTTGGAAAAATACAAGTGACTTACTTTTATCATGCACCTTTTTCCATTCATTTGGTGTATCTCCCCTTCCCTTTTTTCCTCATCCCATTGGTCGTCCCAAACCATTTCCCCTAGTGTGTCATCAATTTTCTTGATGTACTCATTGGCATAATAGAATGACTCATATACTATGTACTCCTCCACCATAGAGCCCTTTGCTTTTTTCCCTTTATCGAACAAACCTCTTCAATTTTTTCCTGTACCTCTCTTAGAAGAACATCCAACCACATGAGATCACCCCAACTAATTCAACCTCATTAGGTAGGTGAATTAGAAGATGGAATTTCAAGTCCATAAAACTTGTAGGCAGTTTCTTCTCAAACATACAAACAATATCAACTATCTCTTGATGCCACTGTAGAATGTTGGCCATATGAATCTCCTTTGATGTGATCCAACATACAAATGTAGATAATTTTGATATGGCACATCACGAGTCCTGGGGAAAGTCATGGCTCACACAACCACACATGAGAAAAGGATAATGACACTAGAAAATATACACACACATCATTAATTGTCATAAAATTGTGAGTGCACAGTATATTTTTACTGACACTATAGAAGAAGAATCATGTATTCAACATACATACTCTTAGAAGGTTCATATGGTCATGTGATTTCAACCTCGACAAATTCTCTTCTACAGTGAAGAAACATCATAGAGTTGACCCATATAAATAAGGTGCCTTCACACCCAATATAAAATCGTTCGCCATAGAAAGGTTATCTTCCTTCAAAATCCATGAGACATCACCTTCTTTAAAATACCAAGAGGGACTAGCCTCTCTTCTACTTTCTTTTCTTGGCCAATGTCTCTTTTTAGTATTCGAAGAAAAAAGATCTCTTCTAACAACCAATGTGTCACTTTTATTCGATGATATGTTCCTCCACAAAGAATGTAACGACCCCAATCGTTACGACTACAAGAGAAGCAAAAAGTGCAATTTTTTTTTTGTTTTTAGGCAAGAAGGAAACGACAACAACTGTTGAACCACACAACCTGATGACGAACACATGTACGTAGATCGGGAAACAAACAATAGTGACTCAATGCACTAGCACAATGTGCAACTGGGTGAAACATGAGTAAATCCAAAAAAAGGAAACGACTACCCGCCCAACACAAACACGACAACGCCTACAAGGTAAGGACAACATCCACAATCCTGACATAGCGGTCTCGATGACCAGTACTATAACCTCTATGGTGCGCAAAACCAATGCATGAAGGCATTACAACCCAAGCACCAACAACAACTACAACGAACAAACGCCCACAACGGGAAGCACAAACTCCGGCCAAGTTATCATTCACACGTATCCATTAGGGCATGCAATGATCCCCTCATCAAGAATCATGGCGTCACCAGGTGATAGGCGTGACAACAATTGTGGTGCAACAACATAACTAGACCCTCAACACAAGCTGAATTCGACGCGCTAGGAGATCAAATTAACTATCTAAACTCCTGACGACTAACCCTAGCCCCCAATCGACAATTCAACAAGACGACTATGACGTTCATACAACACAATAAGTTCCTTGCGCAAAAAAATCAATTTGTACACATTAAATAATTATTATCAAAACAATCGGTTCATTGTAGCTAATTACCAATTCCGATATCAGACAAGTATTTACCTAAGGAGGAATTCCCTATCTTTTAAACTGACACAAAAATGAAACCTATCTTTTAATACTATGTAAAATATGTCCTTTAAATCTGAATTCGCCACCTTTAAACTGAAACAAAAATAAGTATTTTCCTAAGGGTGAATTCGCTATCAGTACTTATTAAATTTGCAGTCATGCATTATGTAAAATCGTTGTCATTAAATATTAATTTTTCTTTCCATTCAATGTATATATATATTATACTTCGTTGTACATATAATAATAATAACTACCACTATAAAAACGCTTTCAAATAAGAAAACAATGAACAAGCTGTCATAAAAACATGTTGTCATTCATCCACATCAACCAATGCTAAAAAATAGTCATATCATCATTGATACATGTAGGATCAGGCTATCTTACTAGTATGAATACATGCTAAAACAATCATACTACATGCTAAGACTAGCCTTATAAATTCAGAAAAACAAACAATGTTTCCATATAAAGAAAAACCCAACATATATGTTCTAAGAAACGAACCAATGAGTTCATCAAGTCACATGAATATGATCTTTATAGAGAATAAAGAGTGTTGCTTATAAAGAATAGTTCAAATCAATATAAATATAAGACAACGCATGAGATAAAATGTACAATTACGAAATTGAAAACTGATATATACCTATACAAAAAAAAAACATGTCTCAAGAGCAGAACAAGTCCTAACTATCAATATCCAGTCTATACTAAGCGCTTATTCCATAGTACAAATTCGTTGTACATTAACAACTATAAACTGAAATTCGTTGTACATTAACAACTATAAACTGATTATAAATTAACATTTATAAATTGACTATAAA
This sequence comes from Picea engelmannii, assembly GCA_009831015.1. Taxonomy (NCBI): domain Eukaryota; kingdom Viridiplantae; phylum Streptophyta; class Pinopsida; order Pinales; family Pinaceae; genus Picea; species Picea engelmannii. The sequence goes on along the minus strand of ML781389.1, from coordinate 87,093 downwards.
TTTGTTGTCTGTACACGTTGTCTTATAATCGCTATGTTAAAAAGATCGTTGTAATAAAAGCTAGTTGTATTAAGAGGATAGTTGTACTAAAGGATCGCTGTAGTAAAATTTGTTGCAGTATACTTAGCTTTCATCTAATTCCCTGTATAATAAAGGAATGGATCATAATTATCGTCATCAGTCAATCAATAATACCAAAGGGAGATCGTTGTCATGCACAACACACCAAGCAATAATACACCCAACCAAATACACAGTCAACTGCAGTTGTTACACAGTCACAACCATATCGTTTTCATTCAAAAAATCGTTGCCACACATAATTAAGCTGTCATAGCTACACAACATACAATTAGTTGTCTAAAAAAATACTTTTAAGGTGGGATTGAATCTCTAAGGAGAACATATCACTGCCCGGAAGACTCACGGTGAAAAAAACAAAAACACATGGCAAGGTGAAATTAAAAGCTAAGAGAATGCCCAAAAATAAAATCGTGGTTAAAGAATGATCGCTATCCTAAAACGGAATCGTTGTCTAGCTACCTTTAAGGAATTTAAAACTCCAAAAACAATACATCTCTTCCAGGAAATTTCGCTGTAAATTTTCATTGAAAAAGAGAAACTAAAACTCCATAAAAATTGCATCTCCTTAAATTCGTTGTGTAGAGAAATTACCAATATTCGATTTTTCTGGGTAGGCTCGTTGTACATAGATTTACTGTATTAAAACTCTATAAAAAATTATATTTATTTAGTTTCTCTGTGTATAAAACTGACATCTATGTAGATTCGTTGACCTTCGATAGAAAATGCTATGTAAAGACTTGGGGGAAAACGGTTCAATCTGTGTAAGACGAATGCAACGAATGCAACCGCTATGTAATAAATTGAGTAAAGAGTTGGGTAAAAACGAAAGAAAACTCTACAGAAAAATGAATGCAACGCTATGTGTTGAAAATGTGGTGAGAGTAATTAAAACGCAGTACATGTGCATGTAAAACGCAGAGTAAAATGGGACATGTATAAATGTTGATTCGTTGAGGGTACAGGTAAAAGGCAGAGCAAATGAATGTATTAAAATGCAGTCCAGAATGGTAAAACACAGAGTAAATTCATCGTCAATACATATATTAAAATCGCAGTAAAATTCGCACTCAATATAAAACAAACTCATGTAAGTTCCCAATCCATGAAACAGGTAAAATCATAGTCAAGACATTAACATATTAAAACGCTAAGATTTATCGATCAAGGCGTTGGTATTCATCAATCAAAACATAGAGTTTTACCAAACAAAACGCAGAAGAAATCAATCACAAGGAAGCACAATACCAATCGTTCAACCATGAATCAATCAACATAGAAAGAAGTAAGGTCGATGGCTGGGAAAACGTTATCCTTCGCTCATCATCCATGCACAGAAAAGCAGGGCATTAGAATCTATAGGTCTATTAACACCGAAGTGACGACCGTCGATTTGGCTCCTGGCCGACTGCTCAGGCATGGACTAATGATCTAGGGATAAGGACGGAAGATAAAGCACAAACTCAACATAATAATCAATAAAACAAAACAAAATGTTCATAGCAATCAGGGATCAGGTTCCAAGGAAATCAATTCAAAGAAGCGAGCGTAAAGCTATGATGACTTTAAGTTCTCGAATAAAAACACGGAGTAAAACACATTTCCTTACACAATAGAAGTACAGTAATGAAAGCGCAAGAAAAATAATAATCTAGCCTTCAAATAAACGCATGCGTACCGTAGCCCAAGCTGACAACTCTGATTCGTTGTCCTATGCGCGCTCCATCCAGCTTCCGCTTTTCGATCGATGTGACTTCATCAGTACCTCCCAGCCAACACTAGGGGTACTCTTCTTCCCCCTGAGCCCCCTGAGCCACAAAGGGGCCATGCACACTAAACAAAAGAACAACTAGCACCCAGCTCACCTCGAAAGGTCGAGCTACTACTCGTTACCCGAGCTGGGTATCCCAACACCCACAAGATAAGTCAATCAAGACAAAAATTTTGCAACATAATGTTACGCATAAAATATGAGATCCATACTCCTCCTCCTCCATCCTTTTTATAGAGTTTCTAAGTGATTTATTTCCCAAATTCTCATATAATTTAATTCAGAAAAACCTCCCCCGTACACATGTCACCCATCCCCCTAGTTGCACTAGAAATTAATTTCATTAATTATTTAATTATTCCTATTTCCCTCACCCACCAAAAAGCATTCCTAAAATCGCTCCTTGGTGTCCCAAAATTCCCTTACACATCTTAAATGACTTACGCCTTTCCTAAATTCCTAGTTGAGTTCATAATTAGAAATTTCTTAAAGGGAAGATTCCTTACTATGTCAGACATTCATCTTTTTCATTACGTTTCCCTTTTTCTTCATGTTTCCACTTTTTCCCTTAGTTTCCTATTTATTTAAGTTTCCCTCTTTCCCTTAGTTTCCTATTTATTTAAGTTTCCCTCTTTTCCCTTTTTAACTAAAACTCAAATTAGCAAGTGTAGAAAATCACCTTTTACCCCTTTTTCTTTTTAATTAATAAATTTTAATTAGCATGTGTAGAAAAAAATGATCAATTCCCTTTTAAAATTTTAATCCCCCAATAAAATTTGATTTTAATAAATTAATTGAATTTCTTATCCCCTTCTCGTCACTTGTTTAATTATGATTATTATTTTTGACCAAAAGTGTCACTTAGACCTAGATTTTAATTTCACCAGGCTGGGCGACAATTATATTAGGGAAAAAAAATTTAAATCTTACTTGTCACATCATTCATTCTAAGGCCGTCTAGGTTTATTCACTACCAGTTAAAAATGTGATGTGCCCTTCAGGACGCACTAGGTGCTCCAAGGGTGCCACTCGCCTCTTCCTATTTTCCTTGCGCGACATGCCCTTCAGGACACACTACGTGCTCCAAGGGTGCCACTCACCTCTTTTTGTTTTCCTTGCACGACGTGCCTTTCAGGACGCACTACGTGCTCCAAGGGTGCCACTCGCCTCTTTCTGTTTTCCTTGTGCGATGTGCCCTTTAGGACGCACTACGTGCTCCAAGGGTGCCACTTGCCTCTTGACTAACTTGGTAGAAATAAAAAAACCTTGGAGTCAACACTCTACCAGGTGATCTTGTGGGAGACTAAGGGCCTATAAGGAATAAGGCCCCTGCCTTATTTCACACCCCTTAGAATCATCGTGAGCAATTGTCGCAGTCTTCCCTCACGGCATCGTGGGTCTTCTCGAACTAGGTATTCGTTAACCTACAATCCGAACCACGGCGGGAGTGCTAGTAGGCCGTGGTAGGGATATTGTCCACACCTCTCCCTCAAAGTCTCTGGTTGTCGTGCATGACCCCTCTACTCCACATGTGAGTCTAGTCAGCAAGTTATCGTCAGCCTGCATCATCAATGAATCATGTCAGCAACAAAAATAAATCATCATAACATCTAATCAGATGTACATATGTTATATCAACAACAATCAAACCCACATAGTCCACTCCCTGACTCAATCCGAAGTCCAAGGGGTCTCATGGATTTCTTTGCATCCTCAAGGTCCACAATCCTGCACACTCAGGAGAACCTAGTCAATAGCACCTGTCTAGGTCAACACACAAAGTAACATATCATCATATCCATAATGCCTCATAATCATAATCAAACGACCAATAGTATAATAATCCAGATCACTTGCAACCAAGTGCCCTCAAAGAGTAAGTTTTCTCAGTGCGTGCAAGAGTGAGATGTTACATACACCCCCTCTTGGTCTAAAATTTGTCTCGAAGTTTCCCAGTATATAAGTGTTGAAATAATGTGTATCACAATATCACAAGTCTATCTATCAAACAAAAATGGAAACTGTTGGTGCATATCATATGCGTCCTCCTAGGTCATCGAGTGCGGACTATAGTTGTCCCATTGGACCTTGACTTGATCTATTGTTCGACGTCATAGTTGTCGAATGCAACGATCTAGGATGCGGATCGGCTCAGCCGTGAGCACACCCTCATCTGATACCTGCAAGGAACTCATGTCAATAACATGTGTAGGATCACTAATATAATGTCTCAAAACAAATACGTGAAAAACATCGTGCATACGCATCAAAGAATAAGGCAAGTCTGGTCGATAAACCACGGGCCCCTTACTTTCCACAATCTCAAAAGGTCCCACGAAACTAGGAGAGATATTAGCACCCTTTCCAAAATTGATCAAACTCTTATGCAATTTTACCTGCAAGAAGACTCCATCGCCGAATTCGTAACTATGGTTGACACGGTGCACATCAGTATAACTCTTTTTCCGATCTTGTGCTTCTTTGATCCTTCATCTTAATGTTTTCATTTGATCTTACATTTCTTGGATCACTTTTGGTCCCACCAAGACACTATCCTCAAGCCAATCCCAACTCAAAGGCGTCCGACATGGTCGACCATAAAGAAACTTGAAAGGCTCCATCTTAATGGTGCTTTGGTAACTGTTTTTATATGTGAATTCTACCAGTGGAAAGAATTCCTCCCAACTCTTATGTTGGTCCATCACGTACATACACAACATGTCCTCCAAGATTTTGTTTGTTCGTTCGGTCTACCTGTTTTTCTTCGAGTGATACACAATACTAAAGTTAAGTTGGGTTCCCAAGGCCTCTTGGAAATTAGTCCAAAATCATCCACTAAAAAACAATCCTCGATCAGATATAATCCTCTTAGGCATGCCATGTAGCCTCACAATCTCACTGATGAAAACTCTAGCTATGTCAGATGCATGATACGTCGTACACACATGAATAAAATGAGCACTCTTCGTCAGAGTGTCGACTACCTCAAAAATCGAGTTGTGTCTCCTTGTCGTCAATGGCAAACCAACAATGAAATCCATCGAAATGACTTCCCATTTAGATTTTGAAATAACGTGTGGATGTATTAATCCGGCTGGATGTCTATGTTCAGCCTTCCCCTGCTAAAATTATAAACATCTAGCCACGTAGTTGACTATGTATGCCTTCATTCATTTCCAGAAGAATAAGGATTTAAGGTATTCCCTCATCTTCGTGACTCCCGGTTGAACCATGTACACTTCTTTGTGAGCCTCGCTTAGGATCAATCTCCTCAACTCATTGTTCGATGGTACGTAAATTTGATTGTTAAATCTCAATAATCCATCGTTGTCCAATATAAATCCTGCAAATCTTGATACCATCATTGTGCCTTGACCTCTTTGTACCAGTCATAATCGCCCTGTAAAGTTAGAATCTTTTCATGTAGATTCGTTTGGAGAGGCAACACCAAAAAGATGCATGGTCTCTAAATCAATGCATCTGCCACTCGGTTCACTGTTCATTTTATGTAAGTGATCTCAAAATCGTACTCAATAAGCAATTCTGACCAATGTCGTTGTCGCGTGTTCAGGTATCTTTGCGTAAAGATGTGATGTAGTCCACAGTGGTTCATTTTTAGTTCAAATTTTCATCCAATAAGGTAGTGTCTCCAAACCTTCAAGGCATATACAATGGCTAACAACTCCAAATCGTGTGTCTCATAGTTCTCCTCATGCCTTCTTAACTTCCTTGAGATGTAAGCGATCACTCGATTGTCTTGCATCAAGACCCCGCCTAAGCCTTCCTTGGATGCGTTAGTGCATACCAAGAAATCTACATCCATGTCAGGGACCTTTAGTATCGGTGTTGTTGTCAACAACTCCTTGAGCCTCTGAAAGGATTCCACACATTTATCGGTCCAAACAAACTTCGTGTTCTTCTTCTGCAATTCCGTGATCCAGTTTTGCTATCTTCGAAAATCCCTCAACGAACCGTCGATAGTATCCTGCTAAACCCATGAAGCTATGCACTTCTCGGACATTCGACGACGTAGACCATTCCATAATAGCCTCAAAATTTGTTGGATCCATGACGATACCTTCGACGGAGATGACATGCCCTAAGTAGTGAATCTTCGATTGATAAAACGAGCATTAGACAATTTCCCATACAATTTGTTCTCTCGCAGACACTGTAGTACCAAGTGCAAGTGCTCGTCATGCTCCTCCATTGTCCAAGAGTAAATCAAAGTATCTTCTATGAATGCTTGGGTGAACTTGTCCAAGTATTCGCAGAACACCCCATTCAACAAACTCATAAATACCCCAGGGGCGTTTTTCAGTCCAAAAGGTAAAACAGTAAACTCATAATGCCAAACCTTGTCATAAGGGAGGTATTAGGGACGTCATCCTCCTTGATGCATAACTGGTGATACCCTGATCGCAATTCGATCTTTGAAAACACCGTCGCACCCTTCATCTGATCAAACAGAACATCAATCCTTGGCAATGGATATTGATTCTTGATCGTTGCCTTGTTCAATTGACGGTAGTCAATGCAGAGTCTCCACGACCCATCCTTCTTTCATATGAAAATAACAGACACACCCCACAGTGACACACTTGGACGTATAAATCCTAGGTCCAACAACTCCTTCAGTTGCATTCTCAACTCCTGCAACTCCAGGGCCGACATCCGATAAGGCGTTCTTGTTATCGATTCAATCCCCGGTTTTAGGTCTATGGTAAATTCAAATTCCCTCTCTGGAGGCATCCCAGGTAACTCCTCTGGGAAGACGTCCGCAAACTCTCTCACCACAAGAAGGTGTTCTATACCTTCCGCTACTCCTTTCTCGTTTAATGCAAGGATCACATAAAGCTTACATCCCTTGCACATGCTCTTTCGTAGCTACAAGGAAGAGATGAACCTCATGGAACTCCCTGGTTTCGACCTACAATCACGTGTCTTTGTCCCTCATCATTGACCAAGCTCAACCGTTTTGTTTTACAGTTGAGTATCACCTCATGCGAATCCAACCAGTCCATACTAATCACGACGTCATAAGATCCCAAGATTGTGGCGTACAGGTTGGCCCTGGTGATAAACTCTCCTAGGTTAAGGGTACAAACCGTAACCTTCCCTGTAACAACCCTAGTAGAATATATACTTAGGGATTATTAAGTAAAAGATTTATTAGGTAATTAATTTTTCCTAACATGTTAATAACTAAACAAAGATTGGTCTAATGATATTAATTAAGTATTTATTAATTAATTAAAGGTTATAATTTTGATTAATTAATTAATTAATTAACTACCTATTACATTCAATAACATGGGTATTAAATTTAAAAAGATTAATAAGTTATATTGTTCAAATTAAAAAGGTTATGTATACAGAAGGGATAAGGGGCATTAATAAACGGATAGGGAACATTAAATAATTGGATAAGGGGCATTAACTATGTGTAGGTAAGGAAGTAAATGGGGTGAAAGGGCGGTGAAGGAGGGATATGAGGGGAGGAGGTTTACGGAGGCAGGGAGGATCATTCTATGGGAAATTTTATTTTTGTGGGCTCTCTTGGATTTGCGGAGAGGAGAGTTGAGTTCTGTGGTCGGGAGGATTAGTACAGGGGGCACCGGTTTGCTGGGGATTTTGGGCACGGGGGTCAGGATATCCATATGGTATCCTGGAGCTAGGTAGTTTTCCTAGTTGGCAGGGTGGAAACTCGGTTTTGGGCAGAGTTGGTCCGTGGATTCAAGCTGGGCAAGGCAGCAGTAGGAAGGTCAACAAGACAAGCGGAAAAAGGAGGGTTAGCATCAGACCCAGGTATTTTAATTTACGTATTTGTTTAATGAAATTTAAGGAATATGATGTGTTATGAGGCTGTCCGTAAGCTAATATGTCTAGCTCAATAAATTTATATGTTCTAGTGATTAATCTATTTGTGCAATTGAAATGATTTATATCAAATTTTTATTTCAAGTCACTACAAATGGTATCAGAACCCTGGTTCAAAATCTGGAACCAAGGGCCTACCCACCTACTTAGAATCAACCCAGAAATAAATCAGAAAACCCTAGAAACTATTGTAAGTTTGAAGGACGCATGTTCACCTTCAGACCTATAAGAAGCCTAGCCTGCAAAAGTAAAGAGTGATATTTTTATATATTCAACCGCTAAAAAAAANGGCATTAATAAACGGATAGGGAACATTAAATAATTGGATAAGGGGCATTAACTATGTGTAGGTAAGGAAGTAAATGGGGTGAAAGGGCGGTGAAGGAGGGATATGAGGGGAGGAGGTTTACGGAGGCAGGGAGGATCATTCTATGGGAAATTTTATTTTTGTGGGCTCTCTTGGATTTGCGGAGAGGAGAGTTGAGTTCTGTGGTCGGGAGGATTAGTACAGGGGGCACCGGTTTGCTGGGGATTTTGGGCACGGGGGTCAGGATATCCATATGGTATCCTGGAGCTAGGTAGTTTTCCTAGTTGGCAGGGTGGAAACTCGGTTTTGGGCAGAGTTGGTCCGTGGATTCAAGCTGGGCAAGGCAGCAGTAGGAAGGTCAACAAGACAAGCGGAAAAAGGAGGGTTAGCATCAGACCCAGGTATTTTAATTTACGTATTTGTTTAATGAAATTTAAGGAATATGATGTGTTATGAGGCTGTCCGTAAGCTAATATGTCTAGCTCAATAAATTTATATGTTCTAGTGATTAATCTATTTGTGCAATTGAAATGATTTATATCAAATTTTTATTTCAAGTCACTACAAATGGTATCAGAACCCTGGTTCAAAATCTGGAACCAAGGGCCTACCCACCTACTTAGAATCAACCCAGAAATAAATCAGAAAACCCTAGAAACTATTGTAAGTTTGAAGGACGCATGTTCACCTTCAGACCTATAAGAAGCCTAGCCTGCAAAAGTAAAGAGTGATATTTTTATATATTCAACCGCTAAAAAAAAATAGGAATAGAGTAAAAATATAAATATATATAGATATATAGATATAAAAGAAATAGAAAGCTACATATATATTACTTACACCCACCCTTACTATGGTAGATGCCAAGGCAACCTGAAAACAAGTTTCCTAAAAGATCAAATTGAGCAACATAAGTTGCAAGTACTTCTGGCAAAGCCTTCATAGACTCTATCAAGAAAAGATATGAATACTTCAAAACTTTCTGAAGAACGCATCCTTCACACTGTCTGAAGTGACCCAACTTCAAAGTTTGAATAAATTACAAGCAAATTCACTGACAAACCTGTTGTGTATCTGGATGAATATCAAAAACTTTTGTAGGACAACTCTCAATCCACTCCCTCTTTTCATCAAGGGTTAAAGTCTCCATCAAATTTTCATTAATGTGAATATCAAGCTCATACATGAAAGTAACTGTTGCCACTGGTGACCGTTTTGCGTGGTCCTTACCAATGCCCTTTCTGGCTATCGCATGAAGCCTCAATTCTTGGCCACGTCGAAGTTTCACAATGATTATGCCCCTTTGTTCAGAGGCATCAAAGACTTTCATATCGACAACACAGTCCACGGTGACAACGGGATTATCTCTCATATCGGAAGACACAAGATCTAAGCTCGTGACATCTAGGGTTTGATCGTCATCGCATTTCACGCTGAGCTTAAACTCCACCGAAAAATAATGGCACTGGGCGTCGTCATCGCAGGTGTCGCAGTCGCGGGAGAATCGCATGTCCATGGTGCGTTCGTTGATGAGTGGAATCAAACCAAGCCTGTGCGCAAGGAACTCGCCGTTGAGGACCGAGGAGTTGCTCTCAATTTCGACAAGGTCGATTGCGATGGTGGGTACTTCTCCAATCATCACCCTGCGAGGAGGAGATTTGGAATAACCCGATTCTAAGCAAAATACAGAAGAAAAAAAAAGACAGTTACCTTGTCAAAATATTATAATCCTTCCTTACAACGAGACGAAATGTACAAACCTAGCGCGCCTTACTGGATTGAAACAGCCTCAACTCAAACAGGGTCAAACGTCTTGAAATTTTAGAAATAACAACTCAAAGAAGAGAAAATTTTCATAATTTCCTGCTCAAGCTCAAAAAACAACCAAATCATTAAAATTCCTCGTCTTAAGCTGTAAGAAGCCCGAAATTTTGAAGTTCTCAACGCCCGGGGTCGAAGACATACAAATTTCAGAACTTTACTACCGTTGCCTGAAAAACGCTAAATCTTAAATTTTTTTCACCTTCTCGCCTCGGATAAGAGCAGACCTACAAGTCTTCGCCTGCTGAAGACCACACAAAAACAAATCGCCTCCAAAAAACACGCAAAAAACGCAAATCTTCACAAAAAACGACGCTATGAGATTCAAAATAAACCTCTTCGAAGAGGCATCAGTTGTACAACATAAGCTTCGTCCTTACACCGCGTGAGGAATAGGTTTTGTCCCTTAGTTTCTCTGCATCACCGACTCTCAACGTTTCAGCATCTAACTTTTACAAAAACCGACATAAAACATGAACATACAAAGAGGCGAGAGGCGGCAAAGGAAAGAGGCGGAAGTGAGGGAGCGTTAAGGTTAAGGAAGAGCTTGGGTTTTTGGTACTGAGAGCCAAAGGTCGGGCATGTGGACCTCATGCCATAAGCCCGACCTTAAAGGCTGCTAGTGAATTCCACGGAGCACATTAAACTCTCGCCGAACTGAAGGTAAGACTTTTTTTTAATAATTATATTATTATATTTTTTTTTAAGTAATATTAATGTTTAGTTTTATTAATTTATAAAATAAAAAAAAAATTAAAAAAAAA
>ML781389.1:23810-58367 GCA_009831015.1 Picea engelmannii | reverse complement strand
TCTTCAGAATAACCAACAAATATACACTTCTCACTTTTAGGCTGCAATGCTTTCCTTTTCTCATCAGGAATGTGAGCCCGTGCTATACTGCCAAATACACAGAAGTGACTTACATCTGGTTTAATTTTAGTCCAAGCTTCTTCCGGTGTTATATTTTTAAGAGCCTTTGTGGGAGTGCAATTTACTATGTAATTTGCACAGTTGATGGCTTCCGCCCAATACTTTAGACTCAATCCCTTAGATTGGATCATACAATTAGTCATTTCTTTTAATGTGTGGTTCTTTCTCTCAGCAACACCATTTTGTTGTGGTGTATATAGAACAGTGTGTTGCATTTGGATTCCCTGTGCAGTGCAATAGCTTGTAAAATTATTGTTCTCATATTCGCCTCCATTATCTGTTCTTAACCTTTGAATTTGATGTCCAAATTGTTTTTCTACAAGGGCCTTGTAGGCCAAAAACTTGTCAAAAACTTCACTCTTGAGTTTTAAGAAGTAAACCCAAGTACATCTGGAAAAGTCATCAATGAAATTTAAGAAATAATTGCACCCAGAAAAAGAAGGAGAAGAAAGTGGACCACACAAATCACTGTGAACAAGCTGCAAAGGACCTGAGGCGTGCCAAGAGGTATGTTTGTCAAAACTGTCCCGATGATGTTTTCTTAGAACACAACCGACACAAACACCACCTCTGCATGAAACAAGAGGAAGACCAGTCACCATATGTTGATTACATAGTTGTTGCAATGAGCGATAGTTTAGATGACCAAACCTCTCATGCCAAAGTTTGGTCAAGTCATCGCTATGAGCAACAAAAACTGATGAAAAAGTTGATGACCCAAAGTTGTCAAATTTGTACAACCAGGTAATATCATCGGCAATTCCAGTTGCAAGAACATGCTTAGGATCATTTAGATCCTTGATTATAACTTGGTGAGGTGAAAACTCTACGGTTTTACCTTCACCTGAATGAGTGATTTGATATACTGATAGAAGGTTACAAGAAATATTTAGAACACATAATACATCATTGAAATGACCATTTTCTACCTGAACTGTTCTAGATCCTACAACACTAAGAGATCTATCATCACCAACAAATATTTTCTTGGTGTTACGTTCATTTAGAGAAGAAAATATGGATTTATCCTTAGCCATATGATAAGATGCTCCTGAATCAATAAGCCACTCATCAGAAGAAGAAGAAGTAGTAGAAGGTGTATTGAAAGAGAAACCAGAAGCAGAAAGTGCATGTCCATGAGAAGAAGAAGAAGAAGAAGAATCAATATTGATGGTGTGCTTCTTCATCGTTGTTTCTAAGGCTTCCATCTTCTTGAAACATTTGGACTCATCATGACCATCTTTATCGCAAAAGTTGCAATGTCTGTTAGTATTCTTACTTTTATATTTTTCTCCTTTGTCACCATTAGGAGCTGAAGTTGTCTGAGCGTGTTTTGGACCCTTATGTTGTTTGTTGTTGTAGCAAGGATGTTGCTTCTTGGGATACTTGGGTTTATCTTTCTGTTGGGCAACTAAGGCTTTGTTGGAGATACCTGCAGTGTTGATCACTCCAAGTTGTACAAGATTATATTCCTCTCTAATCAAAGAAGCACAAAAGGACTCAAGAGTGGGTTTTTCATAAGCTTTCCCTAGAGCCTCTCTCATGGCATAAAAGGTAGATACAAACACAGAATATGCACTACCTAGCGTAGAAAGAATAAGATATATGCAACGCTCTTCCTCCATTTTTATCTTACATTCTTCACATAAAATTCTGAGTGTTTTAAACTTAGATAGATAGTATCCAAGGAAATAAAAATCACTTCGATTCAAGGTTGGTATTTGATTTTCTAACCGTTGTGCTTGAATAATATTGAGTTTACCAAATACAGATTCAATTGTGTTCCAAGCTTCGTCGGGGTCATCAATTCCTTGAAGGTGGTACCTTAAATCAAGAGAGATGGGCATTCTGATTAGTCCACGCGCTTCGCCATTCCTATTATTCCATTTGGCTTTCTTATCATCATCAATGGGTGTTGTTTCCTTTCCCAAGGTAATTCGGTACAGGCCTTTACTTCTTAATAAATCTTCCATATGGGATTTCCATTGGAAGTAGTTGTTGCTGGTAAGCAAGACATTAATTGTAGAAGTCATATTAAATATGCAGATAATGTGGATTTAAAAACTGAAACTAATGATCTCGATGGAAAGATCTTGAAAAGTTATGCGGTTTTAAAAAAAACGACACTGAAAACGGACTTTCGATGTGACAGTTATGCACTTTTAAAAAAAGGCATAAACGGTAACCAAATAACCACGTGATAGTGTAAGTTGCTTTATGAAGTGACCCACTTTTATAAATAGAAGTGGGGATCACTTTTACAATGAAGTTACCTTATAACATAAAAGTTGCATGCAAAATAAATAACTCTAAAATGAAATATAAAGCTACTTATAATGATTCACTTTTATACTTGAAGTGAAATGCACTTTACAATTTTTAGCATGAACTTTTTCAAAAAAAGTAACAAAAAAGAGACTTGAACTCAAGACCTCTTACTTAATAATGCAAGTTTTAACCAAATGGTCTAGCAAAATATATTGTAATGTTTAGAAGGAGGATTGTTGTTGTTGTTGTTGTTGTTGTTGTTGTTGGCCTTGGAGAGCATGCTAAAAAAAACCTCTTTTCGCACAAGAAAAAAAAATTCGCTTCTCGATGACAACAACTCTATTCACACAAGAAGAAAAAAAATCGCTTCTCGATGACAACTACTCTTTTCACACAAGAAAAAAAATTTCGCTTGTAGATGACAGCAAGGGTTAGATCTCATTTAGCTTACCCGGAAGATGCACCTTTTCCTATTTGTTTCTGATTTGCCGAGATCGCACAGGGCACGAGGCAAAGAGCATATGCAGATCTAAAAGAGTAGCAACCTAAAAATAAAAAATACAAACCGAAATAAAATCAAAATAAAACTTTGCAGAAATTTAAAAAATGCGTATTCAGGCTTTATACCTCCGGATCTGACTGTAATGGTCGTATCTTGGGCAAAAGAAAACCTTTTTGAATGAAACGAAAAGTATTCCTAAATGAAATGAGTGTTATGGACGCAATGGAACAGTCCTCTCAGCCCAGAAATGTACAAAAATGGAAGAAAATGAAGATGAGGCAACTCGGCTTCACGATCTCGATCTACAACAGGAGCGGGTCTTCAAACAAGCTCTGATACCATGTTCGACAACACAGGTATTCCAATAGAGAACAGACACCTTCAATAACCACACTCGCATAACCAGATCAAAGATCAACACACCGATGTTTTCACGTGGTAAAACCCCTACAGGGAAACATCCACGGCCCCATCCAACACGGCCACTTGGAGCAGTTTATTAATGCAAAGAAAAAGATTACAGAGAGATTTTACACGAGAGTTTCTCACAATCGATCATCGAAAAATGACCCTCCATTCTCTTTAAATAGAGATCATGGAACAATCGGGTGTCAAGCCATGGATCAATGGTTGTTAAGATCGAGGAGAGTATGAACCGTCGGATCACTCTATGTCAGAAACATATCGTGACCGTCGGATTTCCTAACTACAAATGCATACTAATGCATACTAAAGAAACACACTTTTACCTAAAGAAATATTATACTAAGTAGATCTTACCTAACTCCTAAGTGTCTAAATATCCTAACAGGAAAATAGTTCAATTTGTGTAAGACGAATGCAACAAATGCAACTGCTATGTAATAAATTGAGTAAAGAGTTGGGTAAAAATGAAAGAAAACTCTACAAAAAAACGAATGCAACGCTATGTGTTGAAAATGTGGTGAGAGTAATTAAAACACAGTCCATGTGCATGTAAAACGCAAGGTGGTTAAATATTCCATGTGCATGTAAAACGTAGAGTAAAATGGGACATATATAATTGTTGATTCGGTGAGGGTACAGGTAAAAGGCAAAGTAAATGAATGTATTAAAATGCAGTCCAGAATGGTCAAACACAGAGTAAATTCGTCGTCAATACATATATTAAAATCGCATTAAAATTCACACTCCATATAAAACAAACTCATGTAAGTTCGCAGTCCATGAAACAGGTAAAATCGCAGTCAAGACATTAACATATTAAAACGCTGAGATTTACCAATCAAGGCATTGGGATTCATTAATCAAAACACATGGTTTTACCAAACAAAACACAGAAGAAATCAATCACAAGGAAGCGCAAGACCAATCGTTTAGCCATGAATCAATCAACGCAGAGAGAATTAAGGTAGATGGTTGGGCAAACGTTATCCTTCGCTCATCATCCACGCACAGAAAAGAAAGGCATTAGAATCTATAAGTCTATTAACACCGAAGTGACGACCGTCAATTTGGCTTATGGCCGCTTGCTCAGGCATCGACTAGTGATCTAGGGATAAGGATGAAAGATAAATCATAATCTCAACATAATAATCAATAAAACAAAACAAAATGGTCATAGAAATCAGGGATCGGGTTGCCAAAGAAATCAATTCAAAGCAGCGAGCATAAAGCTATGATGACTTTAAGTTCTTGATTAAAAATTCTGAGTAAAACAAATTTCCTTAAACAATATAAGTACAGTAATGAAAGCGCGAGAAAAATAATAATCTACCCTTCAAATAAGCGCATGTGTATCGTATCCCAAGGTGACATCTTCGAGTCTTTGTACCGCGCGCGCTCCGTCTTGCTCCCACTTGTCGACCGATGTGACTTCACCGGTACCTCCCAGCCAACGCTAGGGGTACTCTTCTTCCCCCTGATCCCCCCAAGACGCAAAGGGACCACGCACACTAAACCAAAGAACAACTAGCACCCATCTCATCTCGCAAGGTCGAGCTACCACTCGTTACCCAAGCTGGGTATCCCAACTCCCACAAGATAAGTCAGTCAAGACAAAAATTTCGCAGCGTAATGTTATGCATAAAAGATGAGATCCATACTCCTCCTCCTCCATCCTTTTTATATAGTTTCTAAGTGATTTATTTCCCAAATTCCCATTAAATTTAATTTTCATTAATTTAATTCAGAAAAACCTCCCCCATACACATGTCACCCATCCCCCTAGTTGCACCAAAAATTAATTTTATTATTATTTCATTATTCCTATTTCCCTCACCCACCAAAAAACATTCATAAAATCGCTCCTTGGTGTCCCAAAATTCCCTTACACATCTTAAATGACTTACGCCTTTAATAAATTCCTAGTTGAGTTCATAATTAGAAAGTTCTTAAAGGGAAGATTCCTTACTATGTCAGACATTCAGCTTTTTCCTTATGTTTCCCTTTTTCTTCATGTTTCCCCTTTTTCCCTTAGTTTCCTATTTATTTAAGTTTCCCTCTTTCCCTTAGTTTCCTATTTATTTAAGTTTCCCTCTTTTCCCTTTTTAACTAAAACTCAAATTAGCAAGTGTAGAAAATCACCTTTTATCCCTTTTTCTTTTCAATTAATAAATTTTAATTAGCATATGTAGAAAAAAACAATCAATTCCCTTTTAAAATTTTAATCCCCCAATAAAATTTGATTTTAATAAATTAATTGAATTTCTTACCCCCTTCTCATCACATGTTTAATTATGATTATTATTTTTTATCAAAAGTGTCACTTAGACCTAGATTTTAATTTCACTAGGATGGGCGACAATTATATTAGGGAAAAAGTTTTTAAATCTTATTTTTCACATCATTCATTCTAAGGTCGTCTAGGTTTATTCACTACCAGTTAAAAACGCGACGTTCCCTTCAGGACGCAATAGGCGCTCCAAGAGTGTCACTCACCTCTTCTCATTTTCCTTGCATGACGTGCCCTTCAGGACACACTATGTGCTCCAAGGGTGCCACTCGACTCTTTATGTTTTCCTTGCACGACGTTCCCTTCAGGATGCACTACATGCTCCAAGGGTGCCACTTGCCTCTTTCTGTTTTCCTTGCGTAATGTGCCCTTCAGGATGCATTACGTGCTCCAAGGGTGCCACTCGACTCTTTCTGTTTTCCTTGCGCGACGTTCCCTTCAAGATGCACTACATGCTCCAAGGGTTCCACTTGCCTCTATATGTTTTCCTTGCGCGACGTGCCCTTCAAGACGCACTACGTGCTCCAAGGGTGTCACTCACCTCTTGACTGACTTAGTAGAAATCAAAAACCCCTGGAATCAACACTCCGCCAGGTGATCTTGTTGGAGACTAAGGGCCTCTAAGGAATAAGGCCCCTGCCTTATTGAGCGCCCTTTATAATCATCATGAGCGACTGTCGTAGTTTTCCCTCACGACATCGTGTGTATTCTCGAACTAGGTATTCATTAACCTACAGCTCGAGCCACGGTGGGAGTGCTAGTAGGTTGTGGCAGGGATGATGTCCACACCTCTCCCTCAAAGTCTCTGGTTGTCGTGCATGACCCCTCTACTCCACATGTGAGTCTGGTCGGCAAGCTATCGTCAGCCTACATCATCAATGAATCATGTCAGCAACAACAATAAATCATCATAACATCTAATCGGATGTACATATGTCATATAAAAAACAATCAAACCCTGATAGTCCACTCCATGACTCGATCCAAAGTCCAAGGGGTTTCATCGATGCCTCTGCATCCTCGAGGTCCACAGTCCTGCACACTCAGGAGAACCCAGTCAATAGCACATGTCTAGGTCAATACACAAAGTAACATATCATCATATCCATAATGCCTCATAATCATAATCAAACGGCCAATAGTATAATAATCTAGATCACTTGCAAACAAGTGTCCTCAAAGAATAAGTTTGCTCAGTGCATGCAAGAGCGGGATGTTACAAAGAAGATGAAACCATTTTTAATATATGCATGGGATCTAGTAAGTGTCCAATCTTAAGATGCCCCCAATATGGAAGCTCATAAAATACAATTTTTTTTTCATCCCAATGAGAATTTTCTCAACATAGGTGTCAAAAAATTCAGGATCATTGAATATAGGTTATGTATTTGAATCAAACAATTCTGCCATTTCCTTCTCCTTCTATGTGTCATATTCTCTAATCTAAATCGTCATTGTCATTATTTTAAGTCTTTGGGTTCTCTCTGGTTTACCATTGAAAGCATATGCAAATCTTCTATAATGGTGGTCTTTTGGGAGGAATACTTTTGAGCAATCATACACCAATTTTTGTAGGTGGTTAGACCACCTAGCCTTTATAGAATGTCCACAACATTTACATCCATGATACACATTTTTTACAAGACCTGTGATGTTATTGTATACAGAGAATGTTAGTGTCAAAAAGATAGTTTCACCAAATTAAGTATTCCAAATAACATTACAGATATAAACAAATCAATCAACATGCTTACTAGAGCAAACTCCTAGTCTTGGATAATCATGCATGGCGTATGCACATATGCCATACAAAGTAAAAGGCCTCTCCATTGGGATAGGTCTTGATACATCATATACATGTATCCCTTCCCATAATTTCTTAAATTCATCAATCGATGGTTGGAGATAGAAATTCATTCTCTTCACTTGTCTTGTATCTAGGACTATAAGAGCCAACCTAAGATGTTAATTTATTACATACAACCATGGGGGGGTATTTTTATTGATCACTACCACTGGAAAAACAAATTAGTTGGTGTTTTGGAGAGAATATGGGTTTTAACTCCATCCATGGATGTGCTAAATTGTAGGCTCCGTACTTCATCCTTAAATTTATTGGGCCATGTATCCTCTATATGCTTCATGGCTATTGAATCCATTGGGATTCACATAACTCCTAGCTCACTTTTATGTGAGGCATGTCACCCCTACAACACGACTAATTGTTTGCAACAAAAGAGCCTTTGAATCCTTGGAATTATAGGCATGTGCCGTAATATCTTTTTCTTATGCCCCAAAGGGATGTCTAAAGGTAGACTCAATGCAAGGCATTTTTTACAAGTGGTTGGTGGTGTATGAAAGTTATATTTTATTAACAACTCACCACCATGAGACAAACTAGGTATTGCGTGCACAACAATAAATCTAGATGCCTTCCTTTTCATAAAGAACTCTTTCTCATTGGAGTGTTCCTCAAAGGAACAATTTGCACTAAATAATGAGGACCTGCAACTATTTATGAACCCTGCAATGTTCCCATGAGTTTTTGGATGACCATTGATATATATTTGGTTTTTCCTGTTAAAGTTTCCAGAAGCATAATCATTCATGCACATACTATACATGAAATGTTATGTTTGTATTTAACAATATTCAAGTAATCAAACCAACTATAAACAGAACCAAAAAATGGCATAAGTGCTACTGATTGTTTGGGAGGAATAGATACATATGAAAGGATGAACAACCCAAGATTTTCAACATCTATTTTAGATTTGGAAATCATATAACTATTACCACAAAAAGAGAATTCAATTCCAACATCGAGCACATGCATGGAAGACAACCAAGGGCCATACAAAACTTGGTTATAACAGGTTTGGTATTTACTTTGCAAATGGATAGGAAGAAGAAAGTCATTTCTACCTTCCAACAATTCAACTAACTTTGGTGTTTACTTGGACATTTTTTCTCTCAACTCATACAACTTTTTGGATATCTTAGTAATGATGTTTTGGGTAGTATTGATATCATATGTTGACTCACTAGAACTCTCCATTAACTAAACAGAAAGAGATGGTTTTGTCAATTTAGAATGAAATTTAGTTGATCTGGCTTCTATCTTTTCAAAAAATGAGCATATGGAGGTAGTCGATCATCAATATAATGGGACAATGTGACACTTAAAGGGTTCTACTTCAACCCTTTACATTTTGAACAACCACATACTATTGGGGTATTATAAAAGAGATCTGATTCACAGTGTAATACCATTGACCCGGGTTGGTTGCTAGAAGATAGCATGTTACAATTGGCAGGGTAAAGTAATTGTCCATTTTAATCAAACATCTTCTTACAATATCTTTATCTTGATAAGAGCTTGTGGAATTTTGGGACTGATGGAATATCTTGCACATCCAAACTCAACCATGAATTATGATCCTGCAAAATTAAATGAACAATCATTCAAATGCACATGCATACATAACATAAACTCAATGAGATAAATGAATTATAAATAAAATCTAGACTTGCTACAATTGACAGGGGAGAACTTGAAGAACTTGCAACGATATGGAATGCGTTGGAATATGAAGAATTGGCCATTTGATATTATAAACTTTTTTTCTTGCATTTGAGCCAAAATTGTTATCAATACGTGAATAAATTCTTAAAAGAAAATTTGGGAAGCATTGAACAATCTAATAATTTTGAATGACTTTTAAAAGTTAATGGTGCACCTAATTATATTCTAATACTCGGGTGCATATGTATATATAAAACGCACACTAGTGCACAAAATTATGAGAGGCACCAAAGAGTGACCTCTGTTTTTTCCCCTACAAAAAAAACCTCCACAAATTTAAATATGGATGTTTGCATTTTTATTTTGTGAATTAAATTGTTTGTCGATGCATTTTTACGTAAAAACCGCACCGGTGCACTATAAACTGTATAACACACCAAAAAATTAAGTTACAAAAAAAAACAGTGTGTGCATCTATGATCAATGCACCAAAATATACAATGAAAAAATGACCAGGAATTTCAATTTTTTTAAATGCATGTGTTTATAAATGAAAAACCTATTTATTATTTTACTATTTTGTCAAAATTTAGAAGGGATATTTGTGCAAGAGATATTAACCAACAAAGACTTTGGAGTGCGTATTTTTTTTTGAAGAGACAAATTTGAAAGGGATCACCGTAGGTCACACACAAATCTAAGAGGATAAATTTCAGGTATATGATTTCATTCTATTGATCATCTCAATCTGTAACCTATTTAATTCAATCAATTTTCAGTGCATTCTCAAAAAAATAAAAAGGGTTACATTCTTACCTTAGGTATTGGAATCCCTAGCTTCCTTATTGTTTCTCTTGCTTTCCCTCTCTATATTTCACAATGCGAAATTATTTTAAATTATAGATTTATATAGGGTTTCTTTACTTATATATAGGGCATTTGGTATCTATTGCAATGGGACCACTCATTACATTGGATCCCAAACCCGGTCACTATCAGTTTTCTTTTAAAAAAACACTTACATGGTTCACAATGTGCACTGTGCAGGAATATAACACTAGTGTGCATGTTCCTGTCAACAACATCACTGAGTTTAAAATAAAAATAAAAGTATTTTTATTTATTTTTTGTAAATGAGTGTGAAAATTTATATTATTGAAGAAAATTATAATACAAAAAAGATATAGGGACTCCCAAGATCTGCCAAAACGAAAACCAAATCTGGGGTCCCAGGAGAGAAATGTCTAATATAGCAGGGTGGGCCTGGGCCGCCACCATGGGAGACCGACCCAAACCTTTGCAATCCAGTTTGAAAAAAGACAACATAACGAAAACAGAGAAAGCATAAGCACAGTGGGGTTAGCTCCTACACTGAGAACCTTGACCAGGGCTGGTCCTACGCTAGTCCAGGTTGATGGGGTGCTCTTCATCGCCTTCCTTCCTGGCCTCGTTCTCCTCCCTCTACTCCACCAGGCATATCTTTCTGATGCACGTTGGGGTTCCATTTCTGTTGGTTGGAGTAATATCTATATGGTGGACATAGCGAAGATAAAGATGCAATTGCTCTGTCAGTCTCTCCATTTTTTCCTGCTGGCTTCGTTGGTCCTCCGTAAGTATTTTGGCGCTCGCCTCCAGGTTTCTGAGGCGGTTCAGGATACCTGTGAGCACCTTCTTCTGGTCCTTGGTTTCTGTCTTGTTGGTTTCCTTTTGGTCTGCACACATCTTACCTATCAGCATTTTTGTTCTCCAGGCTTCCTCCACTGTCATGTGGTAGAGGGTTGTTCTGGGCAGTGTGGCTCCTGGGTCCCTTATCCCCCCCGCTTCCTGAGTTAGTTTTGTCCAGGATTTACCCCTACGAGTGTTGTTGATTTCTCGCTCCCATCTTTTGATGATTGTCTTTCCCTTTGTATCAACCTGCGTGTGGAAGGTACTCTTTGCTTCTCTAGTCGCTTGTTCGATTCTTGTCATCCTCCAACCGCTTGACAGAGGTTCTGTTCCCTGGGGGCCTCTCTTGATGTTGGTTTTCTTCATGCGTACCATCTTCGCTTGCATATGGTAGTTTTTACGTTGGGTTCTTCTCCTGTTCCGCTTCACCCCTTTCTAGTAAGTAAGGTGGCCCCTGTAATTGCTTTTCTCCGGTCTGTTTCTCTTTCTGTTATACCTTTTTTTATGGATCCAACCCGGCTGCGGTCTCATCCTTGCAATCCTGGTCTGCTCCTCAAGGTGGCCCTTCTGGTCCATGTCCTCTGTTCTAGAGCATGTGCACTTGATGGTCGTGTTGTAATTCATGCACCAATGATTTGCCTTGTACACTGTACGTCAGTCATTTCCCCACCCCGTAACGGTACTTGGGTGAGGTGTACCCGTACTTGACCCTGGTGAACCTTTTTGTCCTTCATACTTTGTTGCCTGTTGGTTATTTGTTCTATGTTCCCACGAGTCACCCCTATACTTCTTTCTATTGACAGGACCATCGTGTCATGCCTTCGCCCAATGTGTGATCTGTACCTGCATTTGTAACCTTGTTCGATTGGTGGGCTATCGGATTCTACCTAGAACCTATGTGCCCTTCAATTCCTTCTACGCCTCGATTCTTGAAGTGATATTCCGTACTACTAATGTTTTCATAGTCTTTTGCGGCAAGTTGGGTGCAATCTTTTCGGAATCGACCTTGCAAGATGTTGCTCCAAATTGTGTCCATTTTTAGAACTTTGATATCCACCCCCTCATTCGCTACTCTCTCTGCCAGTCCATTTGTTGACCTCCGAACCCAGCACAACTCCAATGTGATCCCTGTCCACAAGTGCTCCTGGATTTTTTGCAGTAGGTGTGCCAATCACCAGTTTCTTTGGATTTTGTCCATTCTGGTGTCGTTTTGGAGTTTTCTTACTGTGTTGATCACCAACGTAGAATATCCTTCCACTATGGAGTTTTTCATCCCCTCTCGACTTAGAATCTTCAGGCTAATCTCTAGGGATTTGAATTCTACAGTGTTGTTGGTTGAGTTACCCAGACTCCCAGCGTATATCCGGATGAAGTTTCCTTTACTGTCCCTGATTACTCCTCCCAAACCTGTTCGCCCTGGGTTGCCTTT
Organism: Picea engelmannii; assembly: GCA_009831015.1. NCBI lineage: Eukaryota > Viridiplantae > Streptophyta > Pinopsida > Pinales > Pinaceae > Picea > Picea engelmannii. The sequence goes on along the minus strand of ML781389.1, from coordinate 46,144 downwards.
CGTCGCCCCGTCGAAATTCAACTTGAGGGAGCCTGAAGGTGGTGGATTCCAGTTGCGCTCACCTACTTGGAGTTGTGGTGATCGTTTGAACTGATTTGGGTTGCGACTGTCATTCAGGTTGAAGGCCTCTAGGACTTGGGAATCCTAGTCAGTGGGTTGTGCTCTACCTACCTGGAAGTTGCAGCTCTGCACCATATCTCGTGTCATGGAGATTATTGTTTCCTTGATCTTCCCTTCAGGCCATCTTTGGTTTCTGAAAATGCGCCAGTTCCTCTCCTTCCATATCGACCATATGATCATTCTTGGGGTGAGTATCCAATAGAGGTTCACCTCTTCTTGTTCGTTGTAGTTCTCTTTCCAAAGATTGATGGTTGCAACAATGTTACCTCAAATCCTGTTGGACTGGCAGAAGATACTTGTCGCCCAGTCCCAGATATCTGCAGTGTAGGTGCATTCATCCAAGAGATGGTTCATTGTTTCTTCCTGGGCTTGGTAGAAATGAAATCGTGAAGGACCTATGAATCCCCTTTTCCTTAGGTTTTCCCAAGTTAGAATGCGGTTGTGAAGTATTAACCATTGGAAAATTTTTATCTTTGGCCATTGGGGGTTGTTCCATAGCTTATCCCAATGTTGCATTGGGTCTTCTTGGTCTAGGTCTACAATATAGTGTCGGACTTCTTTCAGGTTGAATTCCCCACCGTCTTTTTGTCCCCATCTCAGCTGGTCCTCTCCTTCCATGACTGTTATTTTCCGTCTTCCCAGTTCCTCCTCCACCTCTTTTACTGTTGTTGCGGGTGGCTCATTGTTCTGCAAAGTGATCTTGTCCCAGATTCTCCATTTTTTGTGGTATGTTTCCTGTTTCCAGTATTGGTAGACATTAATTTTAACTTTCTCTATTAGCTCCTATTGGAGTGCCTATCTGTCTGGGTTCTCCATTTTTTGTTCCTGTTGCCAGGCGTCCTCCTAGAATCCGGTTGTTCTGCCATCCCTGATTTCCCAGAAGATGTGTGTCTGAATCCAGGCTTTGTTGCGCCAGGCTAGGCTCCAAATGGTTGACCCTTCCCTGGTTCCTCTGAAGCGGATTTTGTCCTGGTTGTGAATGTCTGGGGTATACTTTGCCTTCCATAGGTTTACCCAAGGTGTAGTAGTTTCCTTGACCCGGCGCCACCAAAGTTTTACCCTATAGGCGTTATTGGTCACTTGTGGGTCATGTAGCCCCAAGCCTCCTTGTCTTTTTGGCTTGCAGACTTTCTCCCAAGCCACTAGGGCCCATTTTTTCTTTGTTTCCACGCCTCGCCATAGGAATTCCCTTTGGATAGCTCTTATTTTTTGTAGAATCCCCTTTGGAGTTGGGAAGACAGACATCATAAAGGTTGGGATTGCTTGTAAAACAGACTTGGTTAGGATCAGTCTTCCGACTAGATTGAGGGATCTATACGTCCAATTTTTTACCTGCTCCTATAACTTGTTTATTACTCCTTCCCAAGTTTTCATTTTGCACACTTTTTCTGTTAGTGGAACCCCCAAGTACTTGGTTGGGAGTGTCTTCCGTTCAAATCCCAGAATGTTGGTCAAATTCCTTTGGATAGTCGGGTTGGTATTGAAGAAGAAGATCATCGACTTGGAATGGTTGATCTCAGCGCCGGAGGCTTCCCCAAAATCTTGTAGGATTCGTTTGTAGGCTTTAGCTTCCTTGACCATGGGGATGCCATGGAATAAGGTATCATCCACAAACTGTTGGTGAGTTGAAGTAGGGCAATTTTTAAAGGGTTTGAGACCTATTATTTCCCCTATTGCGTTTGCACTCTTTATGCTTCGGCTGAGGCCTTCCATCATCAAAATGATCAGGAATGGGGATAGAGGGTCTCTTTGTATGATACCTCTCGTGGGCCAGAAAGGTTTGGCAGGGGCTCCATTGATTAGAAGCGAGTAGCTTGTTATGGTTACGAGACTGACAATCCAGTTGATCCAGTGTTGGGTGAAACCAAAGGCTCCCAAGGTCTTGACCATATAGTGCTAGCTAATTTTTTCATAAGCTTTTGCTAGGTCTAGTTGTATTAGCATTCCCCCTCTCTTATGAAGCTTCAAGGTGTGAATGAAATCGTGGGCCTGGATGATGTTGTCCATTATTTGTCTTTCTTCCACAAAGCCTGCATGTTCTTGTGAGATCAGTGTAGGTAGGAGGGGTTTCAGTCTATTTTCTATGACTTTGGATATTATCTTGTAAAACACATTGCATAGCGTTATAGGTCTATACCGGTCAAGGGTTTTGGCTTCATTTTCCTTAGGGATTAGTGTTATCATTGTGGTGTTTAGTGATTTAAGGATTGAGGCTGACCTTCTAGAGTCCTCTACTACCTTATAAACATCATGTTTGACAATTTCCCAACAGGATTTGAATAATTCCACTGTGAAGCCATCTGGACCTCGGGCTTTCCCATTGGGCATTTCCTGGAGCACCTGGTCAACTTCTTCCATGGTAATAGGTTTATTTAGGAAGATGTTTTGTTCCTCTATGACTAGGCGTGGAATATGTTGGGTTATCCTTTGAATGGCCTTTGTTCTATCTTGGAGGGGTTCTTTGGCTATCCCATGGAAGTGTTTAACCAGAGTGGTTTCAATCTCCTGATGTGATTCGCGTTCAATTCCATCCTGGTCCTTGATCTTCAGGATTTTGTTGTGGGCCCTTCTTGCCATGGTTGTTCTATGGAAAAACTTGGTGTTCTGCTCTCCTTCCTTTAGCCATCGGATACAGGACTTTTGACACCAGAGTGTTTCTTCCTGTTGGCATCGCACCTCCCAATCTTGGGCCATCTGGATCTCTTCCTTTTTCTGGTCCTCCGTATAGCCTTCCGGCATGCAGGTTTCTTAGAGTTTTTTCATTTTTCCTTCTAAGTTGTTTTTCTCTTGCTTTGTATTCCCAAAGGTTTCCCTGTTCCACTCTTTGAGATTTTTTTTGATGTACTTAAGTTTCTTATAAAGTTGGAACATCCTGGTCCCTTTCTCCAGTTGCTCTTCCCGCCACCATTGTTTGATTCTTTCCTTGAAAGTCGGGTGTTCAATTCAGAATTTCTCAAATCTGAAGGGTATGTTCTTTGGTGTTGTTTGGAAACCTGCTTCCAGTTTCACTAGCCAATGATCAAATCCCCCCCAGGGAAGGATGTTGCAATCTAAGGTTAGCCCCTGCATAATGATTGACTCTGATATAAGGAATCTATCGAGTCTTGTTTCTACTTGAAACTGGTTCATCCGTTTATTGTTCCAGGTGAACTGGCCATTCTTGGTTTTAAGATCTACCATCTCCGTTGTGTCTATGAACTTTGAGAATTGATCCGCATCATGATCCAATATTCTTGTACCTCCTTTCTTCTCTGCAAGTGAGGTGATGATGTTGAAGTCCTCTGCCAGGATCCAATGGAGGTTAGTGGATCGATATTTTATATCTTCTAGGTCTCAGATCATTCCTCTCTTTTCCTCTGACCCTTGGGGCCCATACACATTAGTGCAGAGAATCTCCTCTGTGTTTCCAATGATTTGCATGCATGTTGTTAGGGTGTGCCTGGTTGCTTCGGCTTCTATTAGATTCAAAATTTGTCGGTTCCACAAAGTGAGAATGTCGCCTGCCATTAGGTGGTCTTCGATGTCTACCATCTTGTACTTGCACCAATGTTGTTTACTGATTGCCTCCACTCTTTCTGTAGTGCATTTTGTTTCTTGAATGAAACAGAGATCCGGTTGTTCCTTCTTTAGTTTTGTCCTAAGGATTCTTTGCTTTCTTGGGCTGTTTAGGCCTCTTATATTCCAAGTTATGACCTTCATTTAAACATGTGGGGGGGAGTTGGGAAAGAGTTTCTTGATCTTACCCGAATTTATCAGTAGCGCTCCCAGCTCCTGTAGGGCTACACTGTTTGATTTCCTACCTTTTTTCCTCCTCCTCTACTTGGTTGATAGTTATGGTTTTCCCTCGCCAGCTTTGACTCCTAGGTGTCCTATCTCCCTATGTGTGTGTTTTTGTCCTCTGGATTTGGCTTCCTCCCATAGGAGAAACAGGTACTGGATGCGGTCAAGTTGTTATGTTGGTACGTTGTCGACTCCCTACCTTTTCCATTGTTCTAATATGTTTGGAAGGTCTATCCCTTCTCTTTCCACCAGGTCCCTCAGATCAGGGTCTTCTGTGCCTACTTCACTCGGGGTCATATCCGCATCTCCCTCTGCATCTTCCATCGCAGTGTTGTCGTCTTTTATTTCTCCGTCCATCGGGGTTGCGCAACTCCCCTATGTCGTCTTGTTACTTGGTTGGTTGGTAGGCTCTTTTGTTGCTTGTTATTTGACCTCTTGAGATTTTACCGAGTCATTTTCATCGTATGCCCCTTTATTTGTTTGGTCCCTTCCGTCCAAGTTTTTTCGAGTCTCCTGGTTATTTCCTGTTGAGGTTTTATTCTGCTATTTATTTTCTCTGTTTCTGGGGTTCGGTGTTATAAACCCTTCCTCATCCTCTTGTGTTTTAGGGTTTGTCGCTTCCTACTTTTTATTGGGAGGGCATTCTCTGATCAGGTGGTCATGTTCGTGGCATCTTCTGCATTGAAAGGGGATCTGTTCATAATCTATGTTTTGGATCCATTCCTCGTCCTTGAATTCTAGACTTATGGCTTCTGGGAGTGCTCCAGAAACATCCATCTCTATGCAGATTCTTGTGTATGATGTGTATCTTCCTTTTAGGGTGGCTTCTGAGGTCTTCACATATTTCCCCAGTTTGTTTCCTATTGATTCAAAAGTGGAAGGCAACCAATAGTCTAAGGGTAATGAATATAATCTTAGCCAGACTGGTACCTTTTTGAACGTCTCTTTTTCCAGGGAGAATTTTTCTTTCCAGGGTTGCATGTACAGTCCAGCTGAGGCGTGGAAGTATGGACCTCCCTTGAAGACTCTATCCCTGTCCTCCAAATTCATGAAGACTATTGTGAAGAAACCTTTCGAGCCTAGGTGGAGCTCAACTTATCCATTTGGCTTCCAGTGATATTTGATCCAGTAGCGCAAAGTTCTCTCTGTGGACCATAACCCCATGAACTTGCATATGAGCACATGCATCTTCATGTGGTCCCTGTAGAGTTGTGTTTGTGGGTCCTCCAGTATCACCTTGGGTATCATTGTTGTTTTGGGTTGGCACGGGTTGTGCCCTTCTGTCTCATTGGCCTTCGTGGTCTCTTGCGCCTCACTCTGAGTTTCCTTGACTTCTTCTCCCATGCTCTCGTTTTTTCCCTGGTTTCTTTCTTGTCGTTTCCTTGGGTCTGATCCCGAGGTTCCTGTTGCTAGTGCCTTGAACACTACACCTCTTGGCCCTTTCCCTTTGTCCACCACTACCTGTTTGTATGAGGGGGTCCCCTTATCCCTCCCTTTGGTGCTCATGTTGCTCTCTGTTGTGGCCGTGACTGTCAAACCCTAGCTCTCTTTTGCTTAAAAACAAAAGTATTTTTAATATCAAAATCGTCGTGTTTTAAATTTTTTCACGGGCTTGGTGGTGCATAATAAACAATAATTAAGCACCAGTGCTTCTATTAATTTATAGAGCATCGTGTGAATACAACAATTTGTTAAAAAAAACACTTTTTATTTCATAAGAGCACAGTTATCATATACCGATGCGTACATATATTATTAATGCATCGATGTATCATATTTTATTATACACACCAAAATCTTGTTTTGTAAAAAAAATCGTTATATCTGATAATTCATGGCCTTTTTTTTTTATAGAAATAGCCAATAAAAGTTCAAGGAAAAACAATTCTTGCAGCAAGTGTGATAGTATCTCATCCCAACAAGAGAACAAGGCAATTTCTTTAAGTTTTATTAAAAAATTAATATATTTGAATTATCTATAGGTTTAAATTAATAATGTGTATTAGTTAAGGCGTGTCATGCAAAGCACAAAATTGAAGAAACTTGATAATATTGTTCGCAATATGAGTACAAAAGAGCATAAACTATTTATGGAAATGTTGCAAAGAGAGGGATTCGATGGATCAAAAAGTACTCAATATGAAGTTTTTCTTTGACTTTTTACTAAAAATAAATTTCTTAACTTTAATCGCTAACATGTTTTAAACACTCGATTTCACATTTTGTAAATGTTGTGCAGGGACCAATAGAAAGGGAACGAAATGTTGTCCTAAGAAGATAAAAATTATGAAGTATGTAAATGATGATGTCTTGGTCCTCAATTCATTTGGAGTGTTGCTAGAAGTTAACAAGAGAAGCAAATTGTTTTATAGAACTTTGAGGGATTTAGTGGAAAGAAAGTATAGACGTACTTTCCACTTACAATACAAAAATTAATCCAATGACTCCAAGAATTCAATTATACATAAATTGCAAGAACCATTTATGGAGGAATGGTCAATGAGACCCGTGAGACTTGCAATAGAAAAAACTTACAATAACAAAAAAGAATCATTTTAAAATTATTATTACTAAACATGTTTTTCTATAACATGTTCCAAAAATTACCAAATTAATTTTTTTGCTATATTTATTTTCATGTCGGTAAAAAAAAAATGTGTCCAGGGGACAAATGAGGGGAAAACCAATACATGTTGGTAGGGATGTCCAAAAATGTGTATGAGGAGATGGTAAAATAAATTAACATAATTGCATTAGAGGAGGAGTCATCCCAACAACAAAGTTCATCAGAAGGTATGTAATCATTCATTTATTCTTTTATGTACATCAAATTTAATTATTGTATGAAATACTAATTTTCAATTGTTTTGTTGCGAAAATGAAAAAAAAATCAACCCATTCAACATATAAGACAAGATAACGAGGAATTAAATGGTTGATCAAAATGTTTGTGAGTATTTACTTTTTTGGCCTTACTTAAGATTTCATGTTTGTTGTGATTTTTATATTTAAATAATTAATTTACACATATCCATGGATGTCTTTTAATAAGTGCTAACATACAAAGAAGAGCCAACCAATGAATTGATAGACATTGGGATAAGCATGGGTTGTGAGTATATGTTGAAGTATCAAGGTTTAAATTGAACAATTTGTAAGTAGCTATGTTGTTTAACTTCCCTTGTTTTATAATTAATGGAACAACAAGAAACATTTATATTAATTATAGTGATTGTGCTTTGTCATGACATATTAAACATGCAAGAAACAAAATATGGAGTGCAACCAACAAAAGAGAGTTTGAGAGACGACATGCAACATGGATTCAAAAGAATGTGTATTGTTTATGAAGCACTCACTGCTATGGTACATTTTATTTATTTACGTAGTCATGTATATTCTACTATATATAAATGTAGATATACTTATTATACTTCATTTCTATGTTTGTAGATGGAAAACAAAGATTTGAAATAAAAAGAAACAAGTTGATCAACAAAACATTAGGTTAAATAACCAAAATACAATGTCACCTACAAGTGATGAATAAATGAGGCATGCATGTAACTCGAGCAATGACCACAATTCAAGTGATGAATGGCAATCAATATAATTGAATGTTACATCAACTTGTATGTTTTGGAATATTTGTTTGTGAAAATCACAGATTTTGTTTAATGTACTCAACATATTGTCCCAATTTCATAACAAGTGTAACAATTACATATTGGTTGCATTTTGATTATTGTGGACCTTTACACTATCACATTTTGTATGATGATTGGTCTCTTATTCATATATAATAAAATGAGTTTCTCATTTTATTGCATTGTCGAATGTTGTAAAATGTTGTGTTGTTCATTAATTAATATATGGATGATTTACATTGTTACAAATAACAAAGATGTAATTATTTGGATAATGCATCAATGCAATATTTGTATCAAAACTCAATAACAAAAATATTAAAATCAATATTATTATAAAAAAGATTTGATTTTGAGATGATTAATTGAAAATTTGTATAAGAAAAAACAATTAATTAAAATGTATACATATTGGTAAACTATATTATTTTGAACTCACTAAACTGTACATGCCATAATATAGAAAACAATGCATTTTTATGAGTTATACACATTGATGCTTATTGGTTACATTGAAGCACCGGTGCTAAATATTATGAAAAAACATTGTTGTTTTAAACCACATAACGTACGATTTTATGTATCATTTCAAAATATTATAGTGCACACGATTACAATACTCACTTGTGCTTTACATATAATATATGCATTGGGGCTTTACATATAATATTAAAATTTATTTTTAAAAAAATATAAACAAGAAAACAAATAACTTTACCCACCATCATGTAACCAACTTAGTTACTTGTGAAGTGTAGATTAATTATTATCCAATTATGTGTAATAATATGTTACACATATGAAATATGAGAATCTAGTTGAGATTAAAATCATATTAATGTTGCACATAACACATAGCATTAAATAACATGTTAATTAAAACCATTAAAAGAAAGTTTTGAGCTAGCAGAAAACTACCTACACAACACTAACTCACTAAGTTGAGTCCATCCATTTTACAACTCTTAGATATAGTTAAGGTGAAGAGACATTCAATTACAATCTGAAATTCATGGAATAATTTATATAAAAATATTTCAAAATGGTCAATCCCTTGTGAAAATAAAACGTTGTGAGAGACATGAGATGAGAATGGATGAATGTAAATAAAACATTGTTATAAAGGAAACTTCAGAGAGTCGAGACCGAGTCAAAGTAACGACAGTTTTGGTTATCATACCTTATAAAGTGCATCCATAACCACAATATTCAATGCATAAGCAATGGTGATAAGTCGAAGTCGGCCTAGCTGGTGCGATGCATGGCTCTAAACTAATGCAAGTCATATGGAGAATACCTCTAGCAGAAATATTTGAAGATGGAAGCTCCCAATATTAAGAAGATCCCCACTTCTTAATCACCTTTAAATTCCAAACTCTCAATAATAATGATAAATGATCATGTTTTCATTACAACAATTGTCCATCAATAAGGTTCCTTAAAAAAAGAAGATATTTCCTTCATCCCAAGACCCTCTTTTTATAGTGTTTGATCCTTATTCCACATGTCCCCTTATGAAAATTTACAAATTAATAATTTTCTTAATTCTTAGTATTCATCTTTACAAATGTCACTCACATGCACAAGTGCACATGTAATCATCATTAAAAGTTATAAATAAATAATTCCCTCACCCAACTCTTCTTGACTCCTGGATTTACTCCTAGATGTTTCCTAGTTTTTCTTCAAGATTCCTTAGCTTTTCTTGACTCCTAGATCTTTCCTTTATTTTCTTCAAGATTCCTCAACTTTTCTTGTCTCCTAGATGTTTTCCAGCTTTTCTTTTTACTATTTCTTTACATAACTCTAGCCTACCTTTTTTCTCGTTCACAATCAAATTGAGTTATAATTTTCGTTCCTAAATCTTCTCCATAACTTATGAGTTCTCTTGAATTGAATTTTTCCTTATTAATTAAATGATTTAAAATAATAATATGGACAACTTTATAACATGTGGTTTCTTATTATTATGTTTTTTCAATTTAACTTTATTACGAATGAACAATAATAGTTAGAAATGTTATTTTAGGCTATTAGTTTTATTTATCTTTTCTCAACTAAAATTATACTTAATTATTGTTTACCCCTACATGAAATGCATAATAATGATTCTCTTTGTACATTATATTTTAAAATTCATTTTTAAATCATTTTTAAGGGTGCTATGTACATCATGCCTTTCAAGTATCTAACCTTGATCATGGGGAATTGGCGCAATAGTAGAAACATTGTTAACTCACATTGTTTCCCTTATTGAGAGATTAATGGACACTGAGAAATAAATCTTTCACCTTATTGTGTGCCCCACAGTTGATCCTCGTGAGTGATCGGATATGTGGCCTACCCTCACAACAACGTGAAACCATCAAGTAAAAGTGTTCCACACTTTTCAACTCTGGCCATGGAAGGAGTGATAGTAGATGGAAGCATGAACATTGATCCACCTCTCCTGATAGTACCTGGTATAACTTTATACATCTACATTACCCATGTGTGCATCAAATCAACAAGAATAATCTTAGTGATTGCATTCATTGCATGATTTCGTTAGTACTTTCATCATTCACCTCAATTATACAAAAAATAATCATCAAACAATTACTATTTTCTGACTCAATCTGAAGTCCCAAATTATTTTCAACAATGTTTTTTGTCAATGCACCCTTATAGTTCCCAGACACACTAGGAAAACTATTAGTAATATTTGTAGTTAATATGTCAAAGTCTCATTTAAAATCGTCAAATAACTACTATTTTATGACTCAATCTGGAGTCCCAAATTATTTTCAACAATGTTCTGTGTCAATGCACCCTTATAGTTCCCAGACACACTAGGAAAACTATTAGTAATATTTGTAGTTAATATGTCAAAGTATCATTTAAAATCATCAAGAGAATTAATCATTATCATTCATTTCATCAGATCATTGCACAAAATATTTATCTAAGCATCACATGAATTTAATTTCACAGATTCATCATTCTCAAATTTATTAATTTGTAATTTAAAATCAAGATTCATCATTATAATAAGAGTCCATAACTGGGTCATTTGGGAACTAATTCCCTCAAAAAATAAGTTTGGTTTGTCATAGTAGTTGGATCAAACAGGGAACTACATACACCCCCTCATAAAATAAACTTTGTCACGAAGTTTCAAAAAATATAAGGAAATTGTCAATACATCTTAGTTGTGTTCTCCCAAGTAGAAGAATTCGGACTATAGCTATTACATTTGAACTTTACCTGATCTACCAAACAACATTGAAGTTTTCAAGTGTGTCAATCCAAAATGTGGATCGGTTTGGCCATCAATGCCCCCTCGTATGGCATATGCAAATATATTAGATCAATAACATGTGAAGGATCAGACATACAATGACGTAAAAATAAAACATGGAAAACATCATGTATATGTTCTAAAGATGCAGGTAAGGCAAGACGATATGCAACATGTCCCTTTTTCTCTAAAATATCAAAAGGTCCAACATATTGTGCTAATAATTTTCCTCCCTTCCCAAAATTAATTGAACTCTTTTGTGGCCTCACCTGTAAAAATACATTATCCTCGATCTCGTAACTTCGATCAATCATATGTGCATCCGCATAACGTTTCCATCGATCTTGTGCTTCTTTTAATATTCCTTTAATTGTTTTCATCTGCTCCTCCATTTCTTGAATTACTTTTGGTCCCACCATAATTCTATCATCTAGTCTATCCCAACTATTAGGTATTATACACAGTATACCATACAGGAAATCAAATGGTGTCATCTTTATATAACTTCGATAAAAAAAATTATAAGAAAATTCAACCAGTGGCAGAAATTTCTCCCAACAATTTTGTTCATCCATAACATACATTCTTAACATGTCTTCCAAAATTTGATTAGTTTTTTTTGTTTGACCGTCGATATCTAGGGGATATGATGTACTGAAAATTAGTTGTGTTCCCAATGCATCCTAAAAAATCATCTAGAACCTTCTTGTAAACACTTCTCCTCTATCCAAAATTATATTTTTTGGAACACCATGTAACCTTATTATTCCATTAATAAATACCCCCACAATATCTGGATCTTGATATGTAGACCTAATTGCAATAAAGTGTGCACTTTTTGTCAGAGTGTCTACTACAACAAATATATATTCATGTCTCCTTGACGTCATCGGTAATCCAACTATTAAATCCATCGAAATCACCTTCCATTTTGATTCTGGTATCACATATGGTTGTAATAAACATTTTGGATGTCTATGTTCAACATTTACTTGTTGACATTCTAGACATCTCACTACAAAATACAATATGTCTCTCTACATTCCTTTCTAGAAGAATAATGGTTTCAAATCTACATTCATCTTTTTTACTCTTGGATGAACCATGTATACTTCTCTTTGAGCTTCCCTTAAGATCATATTATTTATTTCTTCACTTGGTGGTACATATATTCTTCCATAAAATCGTAATAAACCATCATCGTCTAAAGTGTATCCTTCAAACTTTGGAAATCGAATTACTTCATTTTCAATATCTAATTTAACTTCTTATACCATTCATCTTCTAACTATAATTTTAAAATATTTTCTCTCAAATTTTTCTTTAATGGTATAGCTGGGAAATATGCAGTCTATGACTTAAAACATTCAAAAATCTATTTGTTGATCCCTTAATGTATGTTATCTCAAAGTTGTATTCACTTAATAACTCTAACCATCTTATATATCTAGAGTTCAAGTTACTATGAGTAAAAGTATGTTGTAATCCATGATGATCTATCCTTAATTCAAACTTTCTTCTCACAAGGTAGTGCTTCTAGATTCTCAATGCATGTACTATTACTGCAAGTTCCAAATAACGTGTCACATATTTTAAGGAATAATTCTCGTGCGGACAGGTGAATTTTCCCTTGGAGTACATACCCCTCTACCAAGACAGAAAACTACCTTTGGACACTACCATTCCTATAGATTAATTATGCCCATCGAAAAAGAGAGGAGGAGGGATAGTATGATGTACCTCACTTTAAAATTTTGTCCACGTTGCTCCAATCCACAAGTTCTGTATAGTACCTCCAATGGATGACAAGAGACAAATGAATATCTCCTACTCTAATGGATAATACAAAATCGATCTGTCTATGAAGGATTAAAACAAACATAGACAAGTACATGTAAACACATGCTAGAAGGAAATAGGAAATTTATATTAATGAGAAATTTAAAGAGACACTTACAATATTCAGACGATGTCGCAACAACGTCTCCAAGTCCTCCTCTTCCAACCCCTTGCTCAAAAGATCCATGATCAAAATAACAATGCTTTGCTGATTATTTTTCCTCCTTGTTCACCATGATAATTCCTCCATTTATAGGATTTGAGAGGCTCAACCACCTTGTTTATATTTGGGATTAGTTGAGTATATGACTCCATCAGTTGTCATATCTCCCTTAGATGCAGCCTCAGGGTTATATTCAAGCTAAACCAAATCGATCCATCCATAACTGTCCTTAGAGAAAAAGGGGATTTCTTCCAAGATTTTCTGATCCAATTCGGCGCTCCCTTACAATGGGAAACAAAGCACTACAATGATCTCTTCTAGATAGAAAAAGAGCGTTAGCGCTCCGTACATATGAGCAGGGGAGTGTTGATCTTCCAAAAGTTGTCAAGATGACTAATTCCCATAGAAAAACACTTTGTTCTGACTGTCAAATGATGGGGCTTCTTCTTCCAACATGTTTTATGGGTTGTATCAAGTGTTTCCAAGGTGTCGTTCACGATGCGACACTTATGCGACGAAAATGAGACACCTACGACACTTGCGACAAAAATGCGACACTTATGACAATGAGAATGTGACATTATTGAAGTGAGTAATTTTGATGTGTAACAGATTTCCCCCCAAAGTGTGAAGTCAGAAAATGAAATTTGATGGCTGAAACACTTTGTAGATTCTTCGATGCAAGGGTATGGAGTTGGGGAACCTCGTAGAAGTTGCAAACAACCATCAAACAATGTTAATATGTGTTCCATTCCTGAGGCATGCATACCTATGCTCAGACTATAAATGAATCAAAGTATGGCTTCCAATAAATACACTGCGGATCCATGATGATATTGACTAAGGGTATGGACACCAGAGATACAATGTGGATCCATACTTCTATGACATGAACTGATCGTAGTCACAAAAAATACACAATGGAGCTACGAGATGATAAAACATAGCCACAGACCAATACAACGTGGATCTATGTAACAACATAAGTATTAGCATGCTCAAATGACTTCCTTCACATCCTGGGCAAAGCATATATCAGAATGAATTATCAACCCAGGGTCTTCGTCCCAATCCTGATATGGTATGAATCTAGCCATGTGAATAGATGTTTTTATGTCGAACATGGTAAAAACCACTTGATCACTGGTCATTAAGGTAAATCGTTAACAAGTGCGAGGCAATTCAACAATGATGTCAATGACTCCCAAGGTACCCTAGTACAATCCAGGGAATGTGAATAAATAAGTTGAGGTGGAACATTCATGGAATCATCTGATCATAGGTCAATGATGTAAACCTATTGTCAGAAGCGAGGAGGCATGTCATTGAGGCATTCAGGTCCCAAGGTATTGATTGGTTTATAAGTCTAATTCTCAGATGATGTGTTGAATTCGACATGAAAAGACTCGTTGAAGGAGGGCCCTGATGTATCCCTTATCATCAACACGAAACTGACACAGGAAAGTGATAAGATATAGTAGATGAACACAGACTGACACAGGTATAGAAATTGGTAATTTCGTAGATGGTTGACTCTCGAGGCATAAAATTCCCTTGAACACTAAGACACGACATGAGACTTGGAAGAATAAACACAGAGTGGACCAAAACATAATGCAGCGAGTGTTGAGGCATTCTTTGGATGGTTCAAAGGAGTGGATAGACTCATAGGATTGGTTCAGTGCAGAGGTTTAGAATATTTTCCAAGTGTTCAATGTGGAGGTTAAAACAAGTGTTGTGTTCAAGGGAGACTCTAAGAGTTGTTTACAAAAGTTTTACAGAAACTTGACCCACTTCCTTCAATTTTTCCCCCATATAGATAGATGAGTACCTCTTTTTAATTTAACGAGCTCGAGGAGGATAACACATGATCGATATAACTCACCTTTGGTAATTTCCTCTTCCTTTGTTTAACGAACTAGAAGAAGTAAGGGTTAGTCCCCATATGGGCCCTTAAATGTGTAGTTTAGTGAGTCTAGAGAAGGAAAATTCGATGGTTTTTCAAATTTAGAGAATCCGAAAAGAACTTAAAGGCGACTCTGGGGTTGTCCTTTTTTGTAATTTTAGTCTCTGAGGTCCGAAAAAGTGATAAACGATTACTCGGAAGACGCCATTTCGAACCTTTTAACGAGTGTGAAAGGAATAAATATCACTCAAAAATCTTTTCATGTTTAGAGAGACTGAAAAGAGATTAAAGGAGACTCCAGGGGGTTCCTTATTTATATAACCTTTACGAGTCCGAAAAAGTAATAAAAGTATACTCAATTACATTCTCATGTATTTGTGAGCGTGAGAAAGAACAAAGACTAAGCTCATTGGTGTTACAAGTTCATCAAAAAAACTCTGCTCGAATTCCTGTAAAATCAAGTTGTTATGGGCACAAGATATTAGTCATTTCTCGAAAAAATAATAAAAAACCCCCAAAATAGACTTTATAATAAGGAGAAATGACCAAATTAGATATATCAAATATCAAACTAGGTCAAAAATTCATTTTTACAATTGGTTTTTACCATTATCCTCGGGTATTTAAGTTTTTACCTCTTTTGGAACGAGTTTCGAGTGTTGATTGTGGGGGTTGTGGGCGACCGTTTTCATAACCGTCCAGACCAGGTTGGTTGTCTCCTCCTCCTCATTCTTTTTAATGCCTTTTTATTACATTTCATCCTTTATTTTAGGTGTTCTGAGCTCCTTGGGAATCCCTAAAGCGTTGAACTGGATCAATGCTCCCTCAAGGAATCAAGGGGAGCGTCGATCGTGATTTAAACGCCCTAGTGTGTCCGTTGAGGGCGCACTAGCGCCATGTTTTCTTCTTTTAGGGAGCGTTAGGTGTATAAACCAATTTTTTTTTATTTCTAGGATAAAAAGAGGCAAAAAAATTTATTGAGGGTTTAGCTAATAATGATTAATTGATGTATTTGTAGGTTTCATCCATAGCCAACCATTATTGAGTGGAAAAAAAATGAGCACAAGTTTGATGACATCGCCACTCTTCAAGATGCTCAAGTGAGGGCGGCCATGCACAATTATGGCTTGCTCAAGTATTTCAAACTTCAAAACATGAGAAAAGAAGTGTTATTGCTTAAATACTTTATTGGTCTATGGGACAACGTTGAGCGAGCATTCTTAATAGGGTCGCATATGCTTGATATTGATATGGACGATGTATAATTTTTTATGGGGCTCTCGAGGAGAGGGGCGCCCATAATTTTGTCCGGACACAGGGCTACTTCGAGACCGACCAAGGCATATGTTGTCGAATACTGTATACCAGGGTCACGATTGGTGGGAGTAAGGATCGTTATACAATATGTGAGATATCTATCACTTTGATCTATCCTATTCTCTATCACCAAGTTGGCGGGGAGCACTAGTTCCCATCTAGCTTATAAATCCCAAATTTATTACGCCATTCAGTGTTTGGAACCAATACTATTCAACTGGAGTGCAGGGTTCCTGAGGAATGTCAAAGAGAAGATATCCAAATGTAGGACTAGCAGGTAAAAACAGTTCGGATATGGTTATTTCTTGGTTTCATTTTTTCTAGAGTAGATTCCCCAAATGCAACCACAGGTTGCAATGATAGAACGTCTTGTGACTCAACCTCGCTTGGAAAGGTGGACCAGTCTCTCCCTCGTGTTGGGGAATGAGCCCTCAACTTTTAGATTCACTTCTGACTTCTTCGCATGGTGGAGGAGGAAGCTAGTGGTGATTGAGGACTTCCCCTATGCTGGGGTAGATTTCAGAGGCAGTGCAGACTTGGTACTTCCCATGGGCATATAGTGGGACGCATCAGGTACGAAAGATCATAACCTTGTAACAATATTTTTGTTTTGATTTTTTATATGTTTTTGGTTGTACAATGAGGGATCTAAACCACCTTGTTTTCATCATGCAGATAGAGGTGCGTCACGTCTAGCGGACATGCCAACATTGGGGTGTCGCAGAGATGCACAAGCGGTAGTCGAGCATGACATCATAGCAGAAGGGCTCCAAGAGGTGGAGAGGAACCTTCGGGGTTTGACGATGGGTGTACCTCCCTTGAGGAGGAGAGATTTGCCACTACACTATCAACGACATACAGTTGGGGTTTTTGAAAGCCTCAATCATTTGCTATGACAGGTGGCACGAGTGGTAGTCTGTTATGCAGAGCACAACGTGATACATGAGGATGAGTAGAGTCCTCCGACATTTTGTAGTATTTATAATGATTCTATGGGAATGAAGGCCCGTGTTTTGCCTCTTTATGTAAGTTTGTATGATGTATTTGACAAAAAAAAAATCTATCATGCTTATATATATATATATATATATATATATATATATATATATATATATATATATATATATATATACGAGTTTTGCAACTACCTATGTTGTATTTTTGTGTTTTATGTGATGTTTTTATACATATGATTTATGTTTCAAATGTTTATCCAACATGTAATTCGCTAACGAATCCATGATTTTATTGAGTTCTCTCGATATGTGTCTTTAATCAAGAAATTCGAAAGCTCTTTCGAGACGAAAAACCCTCAGATGGAGACGTAGTAAAGTTGAATTGTGAACGACGTACTCACGATTAAGTTAACGGACCACGAGTTGAGAGTCGAGGTTACTAATCAATTGAGATATACCTAGAGAGGAGGCTTCAATTAAGAGTTCGATGACGACATGATACTCTGCAAGGTTATTGGTTGCAGATCCGAGGAAAATTACTCTTGAAATCACTAACTTGCCATAGTGGTAGATGAGCCAAGCTACAAAAGCAATGTTCTACATCTGTCGACTAGCACCATCCACAAACCCGAAATAGATGGGAAAGGATGATGTCATCTGCGCATTCAATCACAAAGCAAAGTATAAGCAGCTAAGACAAAACTCGTGCACGCAAAAGAAAAGACACACCAAGTCAAAAGTATATAGTAAAATAATGTACAAAGCACACATGCGAGATATTCTATGCATAGTGTTTCTTGAGGTAAATCCCATTTCGTGGATCACTAAGAGATATCCCATCATAGTCTACTAACTCATAGGCGCCTCTGTGTAACACGCATTTTATGATGTATGGCCCGTGCCACATGGGTTCTAACTTTCCTACCCTCAGTTTGTCATGGTCTTGATCATAGACTAGGACTAGATCTCCTTTTGCAAAATTGCGAGGTTGGATGGACTTATCATATTGATTTTTCATGCATTTTTTATATGTCTCGTTGATGAGAGTAGCACTGTGATGGGTTTCGTCCAAATTGATTAGATATAAGAATCATTCCTCTTCAGCAGAAGTGTGAGGTAGGAGTTCTATGGTAAGTTTCAACGAAGGGATCTCACATTAGATCGGTAATACCGCTTTTATCCCGTATACCAACTGGAAGGGTGTAAATCCATCGATCCTGGAGTACCATGCTCCCTATGAAACATGACTCCCTCTAAGTATGTATAATATATGGATCCATCTTCTCCCTCTGCATTTTTTGAAATATGATCTCCAATGAATTGTCCTGAGAGGTTTCTCCTCCCTACTTGATCTTGAGGGCTGACTCCCTCTGAACTCTAGCTCCTTTTGAGCTGGTACTTGGTGGGGGCACATGCCTCACCACTAGTGGAGCCATCTTCTCCTCATTATCAATATCCATGTGGAACACTCTGTATCCCACAAAAGTATCCCTTTTTTCAAAAGGTTCTAACTTCGTCTTCTTCACCTTCGGTACATGGATGTATACGGTCATGTACACAACTCTATGTCTAGATAGTCTTCTCCATGTCTCAAACTAGAGACCATCTAATATGTTGTCTCCTACAACCATCACTATAGCTCCCTCTCAGAGCTATCACCTATGATCTGCCTGGAACAAGCACAATAACAAAAATAGCAGACAAGAACAATATTCTTATGATAAGGAAATAGGAACAAGTATAAAAAAATGGGAAACAGGAACATCACTTTTCTAATGTTGTTTCCAATCATTCCTTTGTGGTAACCTGCCCGGAACAAAATAAGAAAAAAAGACAAGAGTGACACTTTTATAGTGTTGTGACCTCCATAGTAACCTGCCCGAGATAAAGACAACAACCAAGAGTATCTCCGAGAAGAGATCAATTTCATCTTGTAAATAAGTGCATCATTAGTACTAAAAAGTGAGATTTTACATAATGATTATTGTACTAACAATATTCAAGTGCACTAAACATTTGATAGCAAAAAGTACTCAACAATAATAGAACTCTAAAAATTGTTATCTCGGTTACAATATTTATTTAAGATGCAGCAATATAAAAATATCAAACCTGATATGCAAACCTGGAGTCTTAATTCCTAGGGAGGGTGTGATATTCCTATGAATACACTAGATTTAAGATCCCTTCGGGTTTATTGTTACTACTTGGACAAAGGTCCCTTTTCCAAGTGTACATCTCCTGCAAACACCCTCATGATATAATTTATATACAAGTGTGTACCTCTGAAATTTGTAGCACCATCCAGCGTGTCTTCTAATCTCAAGGTTTGTGCAACTGGCAACTGGAAACTGCAACTACAACTGCAACTGGCGACTGCAACTATAACTGCAATTGTAACTGGAAACTGCAACTGTAACTTGCAACTGGCAACTGTAGTGAGAAATTTCAACTTTCACAAAGTAGTAATCAGATACCACTAGGAGGTGTGATAGGCTAGGGCGTGTTGATATATGGAAAAATTAATCTCAGCGTCCTTCAATAAATTACTCAACGATCTTGACAAGTCCAGATCTATGCAGCGGCAAATTGAAACTGTGTAGAGGCAATATTTCAACTAGCTCTGAAACCATGTTGGTGTTTACATGAATCTCAGATCTGATAGTTATTTCCTTATGATTAATAACAAGATTAAATTTCATACAACGGTTATCATAGAATAAATATACACTGAAAATATAAACTATAACAATGCAGCAAAAATAACAAAATCTAGAAATATTAACCATGCACAATAGACACAAGAACACAAGAGCTTATCCTGGGAAACCCAAACTTGGGAGAAAACCTGGAAACCTTTCTCTATAATAATTAAGTCCAAGATATTACTAGCACATCACCATCAATAGCCAAAATACCATACAGAGAAGATCCTCCCCAAGGCTAACATCACCAAGACATAGTTCCTCAATAATATGACCAAGAATAACCAAGCAAGAGTTTCTCCAAGTGTGGCATACTCTCCAAGATAACCAGTAACCCGAAAATAGAGAAACTGTCAAAACTGCAACTACAAATGCCTTGTGTGCACTATAGAAGGAGTTGTCTTCCTGTCAAAATGAAATGAGTCAGTCATGTATTTATACTGATATGGGTGCCAGTCTAGGGCCGACTTCTTATTTTTGGGTCTTCAATTTTATTATTATTTTTCTTGTGGGGTTGACTTCTCTTCCTGGGTCTTCAACTTCTTCATGGGGCTTCTGTAATGGTGTAGATGGGTCTTCTTGTACTTTATTTTGGAGAATGACTGCTTGAAGTCGCAAATCTCCAACAATATAAAATGTTGGTCATACATGTAGACTCATAGAGTACACTCATTGATAATAGAGACAAATATGGGTCATCTACATCTTCATCCAATCATTCTTCTAAAGATAATGTGGATTCCGATGTTGTTTCACAATCCATGAATTGGTTTCAATAATTGTATGAACATTTTATATATTGTTTTCTTAATGTGATGTTTGTATGGTAACTCCAAAGGAGTGTTTGAACTTAAATATGACCTTCCATGAAGTTATGAATCATTTCTATGTTTCTTAACTTGTATAATTTGATTATAAACAATAACAATATTTCTTAACATATTTGATTTGAATGGATAATAGAACAATATTTTTATGAAATATTTCATATCTAATTCAAAGCAATTTGTATTGATTTTTTTGTATTATTAATTAAATAAAATATTTGGAAGTAATGTTGAATTTGTAAACTATAAGGTGATATCATCATGCCATTATTTATTGTTTGGTGCTTGCAGTGGTAAATTAATCCTAAAAGAGCAGACATTTTAAGGTTGATTTTATAGTTGTTTGATTTTAGGCCATGGTTTCAAAAATATTACAATTTGAAGCCCGCAAATACAGTGCCACTAGTAGCACCACTTTTCAATTCAAATCTTGATTTTAAGAATTTGGTTGCAATGGTATCTGTTGTTAAGGCCATGGTTCCAAAAATATTGCAATTTCAAACTAGAAAAATAATAAATAAATTGAAATAATAATAATAATAATAAATTTTAAAAAAATGGTAGCACCACTTTTCGATTCAAGGATTGATTTTAATGTTTTCACCAGTACTTGTTAAAGTCATGGTTTCAAACAAGATGTAATTTTAACCCTAAAAAAATGTGTTACTGGTAGCACCACTTTTCAGTTTGAGCGTTGATTTTAACATTTTTGTTAACAACATTATGCATTTTTTAAGCCATGGTTGCAAAACATTATAATTTTAAGCCTGAAAAAAAAGGTTTATACTAGTAGCACCGCTTTTCCATTTGAGAGTTGATTTTAGTGTTTTTGACATCCATATATGAGTTTTTAGGGATAGAATTCATGTTTTGAGATCGCAGTCGTTATCAAGCTAGTAATTGTGTTCCTTCTCCTTTATTATTCCATCAACCACCCCCAAAGATACGTACCAAATTCCTCACACTCAGTGAGTATTTGATGTCCTCTTTGGTTCATCCATTCCTCCTACTACTATAAATACACTTCTTCCCACTCCACTAATCTCCATGGGGATCCCTTTCATGGACCCTCTAAACCCTACTACCAATTTGTTTATGATGACTCTCGTATTCCCTGTTAGGATATTTAGACACTTAGGAGTTAGTTAAAATCTACTTGGTCTAATATGTCGTTAGGTAAAAGTGTGTTTCTTTAGTATGCATTAGTATGCATTTGTAGTTAGGAAATCCGACGGTCACAATATGTTCCCGACATAGAGTGATCTGACGGTTCATACTCTCCTCGATCTTAACGGCCATTGAACCGTGGCTTAACACCCGATTGGTCCATGATCTCTATTTAAAGAGCATGGAGGGTCATTTGCCGATGATCGATTGTGAGAAACTCTCTTGTAAAATCTCTCTGTAATCTTTTTCTTTGCATTAATAAACTGCTCCAAGTGGCTTCGTTGGCTGGGGTCGTGGATGTTTCCCCGTAGGGGTTTTACCACGTGAAAACATCGGTGTGTTGATCTTTGATCTGGTTATGTGAGTGGTTACTGAAGTTGTTCATCCTCTGTTGGAATCCCTGTGTTGTCGAACATGGTATCAGAGCCTGTTTGAAGACCCGCTCCTGTTGAAGATCGAGATCGTGAAGCCAAGTTGCCTCATTTCCATTTTCTGGCATTTCTGTACATTTATGGGCTGAAAGGACTGTTCCATTGCGTCCGGAGCACGCTTTTCATTCAGGAACACTTTTCGTTTCACTCGAAAAGGTTTCCGTTTGCCCAAGATACGGCCATTACAGTCAGAATC